>PVKA01001286.1:0-126268 GCA_004027165.1 Ctenomys sociabilis
TTTTTTTTTTTTTTTTTTTTTTTTTTTTTTTTTTTTTTTTTTTTTTTTGTCTTTTTTGAGACAGGGTCTCACTGTGCAGTTCAGGCTGGCCTTAAGCTCACTTTGTAGCTCAGGCTGGTCTCGAACTCACAACAATCCTCCTGCCTCAGCCTCCCTAGTGCTGGGATTGCAGGCATGCGCCACCACGCCCGGCTTCTCAATACTTCTTTACTACCATAAAAACTTTTTCTTAGTTCAACTGTTTTGAAACATTTAATTTTTATTTTTTTCCATGATTTTATTGAGAAACAAATAGCAATGAGACAGTTTCAAATCAAATTAGTAGGGCAGTTTCAATAATTAATACATTGCATATTGTTTTCTTAGTGGTTAATTGTTGTACAAAATGTAGACATGATATTCTATTTATAAATACTATTAAAATAGGTCCCTCTATTCAATGAATTAAGAGAATGTAGCTGTATATCTATCTTAACTATTTTGAGTATACAGATACAAAATGGTCATTCATTTGTATCCCCTTTTCTGTTAAGTTTTGTCAATTAAATATTATAAGTGTGTGAATTCAGCAAAATATTCTGAAATAGTCCAGTAGTCCATAAGAATATTGGGTTTTCCATATGTCTGGAAGTGTCAGAAGTTTTTGACTTGAGTCTTTTATAGCTCAGCATAATAATATGTTTTTACTTCTTATACTTCAGTTTAATTCTTTTTTGCTGGATGGTTAAGACCAAGATAAAGCAAGACCTATGTAACAAGAATTATAGTTTTTGTATCTGATTAAGGTCAGTCAAATCCCCTCACGATTTATCCTGAGACCCTGTATGACAGTTCATAGATCCTTTGTCTGTCAGTCATGTGGTTGAGTCACAGTCATTGCTTGACCAACTTGCTTTCTGTGAAAGCCTGAGAGAATGTTTTCTCTCTAAGTGACTCTCCTTAGGCACACTCTACGTGCTCAATCACTTTCCTCTTTCACCCCATAATCTTGATCAGAAAATTTGGGACACAATTGAGTTGCATGATGAAACATTTAATTTTTAATTAATTAGTATTTAATTTTCTGAATAATGTTTAATCTTAATTTTTGTTTTAATATTTATACTATATTGTTGAATTACAATTTATTTAAAAGATATTGTATGATATCTTCTCCTAGTATTAGAAACTTTATAAAGTATATTTCCATTTTCTGTTGATTTTATATTACTTCTTCCCTATCTTTTATACACACACACACACACACATGCACACACATATATATGAAAAAAATACATGTGTATAACCTGACATAAGATTGGTACTGTTTCATAGAAATCTTCAATAACCTTTTAAATAAGGCTTCATCTAATATATTTTATGTAGTCCTGCTTAGTTATCACTTTGAGAGCTCTTTATTTGTTCATCCAGGAGCATGTTGCAACTTCTCATGCCTTTTGAAATATGCTCTTTGTTATTTCCTATATGCTATGTCTGAAGGTATTAAATATTCCAAGTTTGTATAACTAGAAAATATTTTACTTTTAGTTTTCAAAGGTATGTTTGCTAAGTATAAAATTCAAAAAGGATAGATTTTTTTTCTTTCAGTCCTTTAATTAGTATAGTTTCTTACACACTTGGTCCTTTTTTCCCCTTTCTAATGTGGAATAAGATGCTATTTAATTTTGTTCTTCCACAGCTAATATTTTTTATGTATATGCTTTAATCATTTTTTTCTTTATAATAAGTTTTGGATGATTTCATTTTTGTGTATCTTGGTATGATTTTATTTAAATTACTTGTGCAAAAGATTCATTTTTTTGGAAATGTGGTATTATAAGTTGAACTAAATTCAGAAATTCTAAATTTTTAAATATTTATTGCCTACTCCTCTCTACTTTGAAAATTCTAATTATATGTGTATAAGTGTCTTAGTTTTGACACAGTGAACTATTATGGCTGATCTGTAAATTCTTTCTTCATTTTTATTTTGGACAATTTTTATTGTTATATTCATTTATGTTTGTAAATTATTTTCAATTTGCAATCTATTAAAAAATTAAAATAAAAAATTATAAACAGAAGAAAACAGCAACAGTGAGCTGGAAAGGAAAACAGGTACAATTCTCAAAGACCTATGTCTTTGAGACACAGGCAAAGACTTTCTGAATAGAACCCCAGGGGCATGAGAAATAATGCCAAGAATAAACAAATGGGACTATATCAAATTAAAAAGCTTCTGCCTGGCAAAGGAACAACAGAGTGAAGAGATAAACTACAAAATGTGTAAAAAATGCCAGCTATTCCAAAGACAGCAGAGAAATATCAAGAATACATAAAAATTTGAAAATATTAGACACCCCCAAAGTAAAAGACCCAATGAAAAATGGGTGAGTGACGTGACTTGACCTGTCTCAGAAGTACAAATGGCCAATGAATACATGAGAAAATGCTCTTCGTTACTGGTCACCAGAAAAATGTAAAATAGAACTGCATGAAGATACCATCTTACCCCACAAAGAATGGGTGACATTAAAAAATCTAGTAATAACAAATTCTGGCAAAGATGTGGATCAAAACAAACTCTACATTGTTGGTGGGCACGTGTAAACCTGTGCAACCACTATGGAAATCGCTTAATCCTTAAATCACAGTCCTTAAACAACTAAAAGTAGAAAATCCATTTGACCCAATTATTCTCCTCCTATGTATCTTTCTCAAAGAGTTAAAAATTATTTCTTTCAAAGATACACACACCCACATTTGTACCAGCACAAGCACAAGAGCTAAGTCCTGGAAACAGCACGTATGTCTACCAGCAGGTGAACAGATAAGAAAGCAGTGGGATTTGCACACTGTGGAGTATCATTCTCCATAAAGAAAGATAAGCTTGATTTTTCAATGTTTTTTAAATTTTTTTGTTTTTTTATTTTTTGGCGGAACTGGAGATTGAACTCAGGCCCTTGCACTTGCCTGGCAAGCACTTATTCTACTGAGCCATCTCCCCGGCCCCAAGATAGATACACTTGAGAACGTAACATTACATGAAATAAGTCAGACACACAAGTTCAAATATCACTTGATTTCTCTTATATAAAAAATATACAAATAAAGAGCAAAATGGAAGAGAGACAAATGAAAGCAGGTAAAAGTTCAAGTACTCCAAATTATATATTTCTTTGTTTTAAAAATAATTTAGTATATGTCTAACTTGTTCCATTTATACAAACCATTTAGCTTAGTTCATTGAAAAGAAAGTTCATTTTGGGGTTTGGTTTTCTTTTTGTGTGTGTGTGTGTGTTTGTGTGTACTTGTCAGCAAGGGTCTACGGGGTCTCACTATGGAGGTCGGACTCGTAGTGATCCACCTGTGTTAAGCCTCCCAAAGACCTGGGATTACAGGTGTGCACCACCACACCCAGCCTCAATTGTCCTCTCAGCATGCCCCAGGGCAGGGCCAGCACAGCAGGCCAGGGATGGAATCACCCCGCTGCATCTGCCTAGGCAGACGCTTTCATCTGCTGAGTTATTTGGCTGGCCCGAAAAGAAAGTTTTATGCTATTATCTGTTTCTTCTTTGTCAGAATCTTTTCAATTTATGTCTTTTACTGAGTAACTACTTTAAAGATAACAATGCATAATGTCATAACTATTATTATCCTCTCATTATTTGGTTATGAAAATTTGGAATTTTTTTCATAAAATAAAAAGAGAACAAAAGATGTATTGTGTGCATGTATCTACTCCCCATAATGAATGTAATCATTGTATACCACAAACATGTACTGATAGAAAAATTCTAATAAAAATTTTAAATAATACTTGAGTACCAACACATGCAGACAAAATGAAAGTAAATGCTATACAACCTGGCCTTTACGTCTAGCATCTTTCTACGATACCAAAGGGGAAAGAAAAGATTTGAAAGCAGGACAACAGAATAAGTGTAAAATTAGTCTTTCCTGACCTGTGAAAACAATAACTTTGGCAGCATAGTCCCACAGCACCTCACAAGATGCTCAGCACCGGGCCAGCGCAGAGCTGAGGGCTCTCGGCACGAGCTTCCTCAGAGGCTGATTCCCTTGCCTCTAGGACCCAACAGCCAGGTTTTGAACACCCATAGCGATCTCACTATGTACAGAGGACCCTGTATCTCTAGCAGACACCAAGATGGAGATAAAGGCAGCACTGCTCCTAGGAAAAGGCTTCAGAGTATCTTAGCCAATTTGGGCTGCTGTAACCCAGCAGTACAGATGGGTAACTCTGAAAGACTAAATATTTATCCACCATCTCTGAGGAGATTCTATGTAGTGGATTTCTAACTGGTGGTCAACTTGTTACACCCAGCTGAATTGAAGTAGGCCCATACTGGGTGTGGGAGGCCTACCTGAGGATTATTGCAGGCAGCATGAAAAGCATAACAAGAGAAGCTGGAGGTATGCTTTAAGGGAAGCTGTTTGGAGAAGCTATTAGAGCTGTTGGAAGCTGCTGGTTCTCTTGGGCTGTTTTGCAGGAAGACCTTGTCATGCTGGCTTCCCTGATGAAGTTGGCTGTTCTTGTCAGAGAAGTTTGGTACCGCATTGTCACTGAGAATGGTATGGTTCATTTGGAGGAGCTCTGGTCCTCACCCTGAGCATTGCTTCCTGGCTCTGGAGGGGAAGATGCTGCACTGCTCAGCCTCATGGAGAAGCTTGTAGCATCGGCTTTCCTGACGGGAACTCAGCTTTCCTCATTGCCAGAGGGAGCTCAGGACCTCCCTGTTGCTGAAAATGGCGGTGGCGCTTTCAGGGGGAGCTCTGGTGCTTGCCTTGAGCATTGTTTCCTGACTCCAGTTCAGGTCCCTCAGCCTGCTAGCATAGACTTTCTAGCTTCCACCACTGATGTTTGAGCCTTTCCAGCACAGATCCACAAAGTAGGCCTGCATGAGACTTTGTCATGGGCTCCAGGCCTCCAATTGGACTTGTGGGAGGCACTGTTATGAGCTCTAGGCTTTCAGCTGGACTCGTGCAGGATATTAGGATCCAGGCCCTCAGCTGATCTTTAGTGTGTGGACAGATGATCCTGCACTGTTGTATATGATTCTTTGGGTGATTCATTATAAAATAATCTTATAAAATCTGCCCTGTGTTATATTGTTCTCCTTGCAAGGAAAAAAAAACGCCAACCCATGACAGCCTGCTTCCTGGTTCCTCAACAGCTGCTCCTCACAATGGAAGAAACCAACACATTCCTCCAGGCTTCTCTCACACAGGCATCAATCCCAACCAGGAAGGCTCTTTCCCCGTTGACCTTATCCCCTCCCAAAGAACCGCATGTCTTAATACAACCACTTCGGAGTTGACTTTGAGCACATGAATGCAGAGGGACCACAGCCATCCAAGCTATAACAACTGGGATAAGAAGTCCCTCTATAAGAGGAAGCACCATAAAAATCACTGCCTGTAACAAGGAGTTGGGCTTTTGAGTCCCAGGAACACAAAGCTCAAAAAGGATATTGAAAACTAAGAAGCTTTAAATATGCATATCTGTGATAATTGTTCAATTAAGTTGAATAATTTGACTGTAAATGCATTTAAATGCCTTCATTTTGTGCCTTATTCCCTGGGGTATCCTTAGAATAATCTTCACAATATTTTGAAATGAAATGAAGGATTTTAATGTCATTACTAAAAGTACAGTCAACTACAAAAACATAGAAACAATGATTAGGTAAAACCTTCTTTCTCAAACATTCAAGGGAACAAGAAGTACTCTTGCTCGTTTGTGAAAATGCAAATTGTGTTCATCAGGGCTGAGGTGCACCCACGAAGCTGCACTTTTCACAACCTCACAAGGGATACAGATGCTGTGGTCCCAACAGCCAAGATGGAGTAACCATGATGTGGAAAGGAAAGCAGATCCCAGGTGACACTGAGGAGACCATTCCCAGCGTGGCTCGGCATCACTATGATCTGCATGGAATCAGCGTGGTGCACTCCTCGGCCCCCATGACATGTGTCGCCCTGCCCTAGGACCATTGCTCTTACTCCCATCTTCTGAGGAGCTGGAGTTCCCCACAGCGCCCGTTCCGTGGCTTCATTCTTATCCTTTTCAAGTGTCTGTCTTTCCCATCTCCCACTCACAAAGGCAATTCTGGCAGACAGAAGCAAGTTCTCCTTCCCCTAGCACAGCCCTCTCACAGTAAGGCTAGTCTGTTGCTCCTGCTCTCATAGGCATGTATTTCCTCAAAGCAAAGATGTTAAATACAGCTGAACCAAGAAAAGAATATTTCAATCCTCCCAAGTTTCCTAGTAAATGCTTTTATTGTTATGCTATTGCTTTCTTTTCATTGCATTTTCTTTCATTTCTCAGTAGGAATAAGAAAGCAAGATTCGAATGAGTTCTCACAGGGAAAGCGTGGGCTACCAAGACAGCAGAGAATCTCTGGGTTCATGAGCTCAACTCCCCAAGCTTCCCATGCATCTGACTGGGAACTCATGAGAGGGTTGTGGAGCAAAGTCCGAGGATGAAGAAATATGCCCTTTGGTAGGACGCAGGCAAGAGATTCAAACCACTTCCAGAAGTTCATTTCTTACTAACCTATAGCTTTCAACCCACAAACCTCCCCAGCTCCATCATCCAAGCAAAGGTTCTCTTGTGCTTGGGCAGGGAGAAAAATCAAACGCCTGCCACCTGCAGGTGGGAAGATCAAGAAAGCACAGGTTCAGGATGCTGCACAGATGCTGCCACTGAGGCAGAGGCAGGAAACTGTCCCGCCCATGCACCCCACAGAGGCAAGGCAGAGGCTGACTCACTAAAGAACAGAAACTCACAAAGCCCCTCCCAAGGCCATCCAACACTGAGGCTGGGCCAGGACAGCTGAGAACTCAGCACAAGAGCAGCTTTGTACTGATCCGGGCTCTGCAGTGGGGAGCTAGGCATAGACATGGAGGGAGGTACTCACTGAAGAACAGGCATGGTCTGCCAAAAGCTGAGGGCAAGCTTTGAACACACCAAGCCCCACTAAGCATCAGATGACTCTGGGTCACACAAAGAACTTTAGCATCTGGGACACCTCAGGATTTGGCCATCATGACCCCAGCCACCCAAGATCACTGCAAACTACAGATGCTATTAACTACTAACAATATTTACCCTGCCTACAGAAAAAGGGGAACAGCAATCATTTTATTTATTACCTACTGCTCTTCTATAAGCACTGTCAAACATTCAGTGAAAACTCTGAGAGTCTTAAAAAAGCAAGAAAAAATGATTCACTTTCAAGAAAAAGAAATAAGGGTCAATCAAATAGCTCCATGGATTAAAGCGCCTGCTAAGTCAGATGCAATGACCAGGGTTCGATTCCTGGCATGCCGTGCTGACCCGGGGCACACTGAGGCAGCAGAATACAGGCAGATCACTATGAGTCTGATCTATGTAGTGAGACCCTATTGACCCTTACTAAAATACAAATAAAAAAGTAATACATCCAGGCATGGCAGCAAATACCTGTAATTCCAGCACTTGGGAGGCTGAAGAAGGAGGATCGTTGCGAGTTCAAGATCAGCTGGGGCTACAAAGTGAGCTCAAGGCCAGCCTGAACCACAGAGTGAGACCCTTTTTCAAAAAGAAGAAAAATAAAAAGCAATCCACAGAACTGGAGAGGTGGTCTAGACCCTGAAACAAAAAAAAAAAAAAAAAAAAAAAAAAAAAAAAAAAAAAAAAAAAAAAAAAAAAAAAAAAAAAAAAAAAAAAAAAAAAAAAAAAAAAAAAGAATCCTGTAGTATATGTCCTGATGGGGCAAGCACAATCAAGAAACTCTAACATAGCTATCAATATGTTAAAGGCTGTTGTAGAGAAAAAGGATACAGTGCTAGCAAACATAATCTCAGTAGAGAGAAGGAAAATATAAGAATCAAAGAGAAAATCTAGAAATAAAAATGTAACATCAGACATGAAGAATTTGACAGGTTGATCGGTAGGTATGTAAGAAAGGAATCAGTAAATTTAAAGATAATCAATAGAGATGGATGTGGCAGAACACACTGTACCTCAGCACTCCTGGGAGACTAGGGCAGGAGGCTCACACGGCTGAGCTCAGCCTAGTCAATTTAGTGACTCAGCAAGACCTTGTCCCAAAACAAGAAGTTAAGAAAGGTCTAATAGGACAGTTCAGTATGAAGGCTCTGAATTCAGTCCCTAGTACTGAGAAAGAAAACACAGAAATTGTCCAAACAAAATTTCAAGAGAAAGAATAATTGTAAAAAAGAAACCGGAAAGCTATAGAACAATAGGAAGTATTCTAATATTGTAGGGAGTAAAAAGAGGCCCGTAGTAAAGGGTGGGAGACGGCTTCCTGCGTGCCACATGAGAAAGTCTAGACATCCATCTAAAAGTGAACTCTGGCCATTTCTTCATACAACACTCAACATTTACTTTAAAATGAATCCTATAGCTAATGACATGTGTTAGAATATGAAAAAACAAGGAGAGATTGAGAAAAAGTATTTGCATAACACACATTTGATAAAGGGTCTGTTCACATAGCTTATATGTAACAGCACCATGATAAGAAGACAAATAATTTAATTTTAAAAACTGGCGAGTAGTTTGAACAGACACTTCACCAAGAAGATCCAAAGATGGTCAAGAAGCATACGAAAAGATGCTCAACATGAGAGAAATAAAATTAAAACTACAATAAGATAACACTGTATGCCCGTTCCAATTGCTAAAATGGCAAAGATGAATAATACCGAGGGCTGAGGAGGCTGAAAGGAGAGATAAACTTTCACTTACTGCTGACTGGAATGCGAAGTGGTATAGTAACTATGGAAACAATTTGGAGATCTTGTTTTCAGTGTTAAACTTATACTTGTTACCATTCCAATATGGTGCAACAGCTCAGTGACTTAGACCTATCAGAAAAGGAAGCATGTTCAGGGCTGGCCAGATAGCTCAGCAGTCTAAGCTCCCGTCAGCAAGTGCAGAAACTGAGATTCAGTGCCCTGCACCACATACTGCCTGGCCCCACCCATGGCACGCTGAGCCAGCCACTGAGACCCAGAGCAGGGGCACGCGCCTGCGGTCGCAGCACTCGGGAGGCTGAAACAGGTGGACAACTACAAGTCCAAGCTGCGTAGTAAGACCTTGTACCAAATATATTTTTTTAAAAAAAAAGAAAAAGAAGTGTGTTTAAGAGAAATGAAAACCTGAGTCCTCAGGAAGTTTGCTCACAAATGTTTATGACAGTTTTATTCATGGTAGTCAAATCTCATAAATCACCCAGATGCCAGGCAGAGAGAAAATAGGTAAACTGGAGTCATCATCCATGGAATTCCACTCAACAGTGAAAAGAAACAAACTAGTGGTATTTGAAAAAAAAAACGAATAAAAACTATGCCAAGTGAAAGAATTTGACACAAAAGGCTAAATGTTCTATGACTCCATTCATACATCCTGGAAAAGGCAAAAACAGAAAGCAGAGCACAGTGGTCCAAGGCTGCAGGGGGAACACACCCCAGGACTGCACGTGTCCAGCACCTTGCTCATGGCACCGCCCACACCACTGCATATCTTTGCCCAAATTTTCAAAACAGGTGAATGAATTTAACTGTTACTTATACCTCAGCAAACCTAACTAAGATAAATGACTACATAAATTGTATTTTGACAAAACAGTAGTTGTGTGGTAAATTGGATATTTACATGGAAAACAAAATTAATCTTGACTATGTCACATCATGTCTAAGAACGATGATTTCAGATGATTACAGAGCAAAGTGTAAAGATAAACTAATATAGCTTTCAGAACATAAAACATCTTCATAATCTCAGGATAAGGGCAAGATCTCTTCAAATAGGACAAAGTGATGATAACCTGATAATTCACGCTGTTAAAAGAAATTTAGTTCCTTAACAATATACAGGCAAATCCAAGGAAAGAGAAAATATTTGTAATATATATACCCTATCATGACTTTAAGTGCAGAATGTATTTCTTTTAATTAACTTATTTTTAATTTTTATTTATGTATTTATTTATTTGTTTATTTGTTTGTTGTTATAGGGTCTCACTATGCAGATTCATAGTGACTCTCCTGCCTCAGCCTCCCTCCCCAGCACTGAGATTACAAGCATGTGCTACCTGCCTGGTTTGGGTGACCTGCTGAGTGCCTGGTGGGCATAGTATGCAGTACCAGGGATTAAACTTGGGTCCCTTAGCCCACTGAGCTATCTCCTTAGCCCCTATATTTCCTTCAAGATGGCTATACTTAAATAAGAAAAATAATTTCATAAGACAATTCAATTTTTTCACACTTTTAAAAACACTTGAAAGGCTTTTCACAAAAGAAGATATCCAAATGGCCAATTAACATATGAAAAAAGTTCCAAGTCACGTTCGTCTATAGGGAAGTAATAATCAAAACTACAACTTTATTTACTATAACAGCTTCAATGAAATGGAAAAGAAAATATCTTGTATTGGAGAGGATACAGAAAACTCAGGAATTTTGTACACTCCCAGTTGAATGGCAACATTTTTAATCAATACAACTCTTTGGACAGCTAACTGATAGCTCCTCTCCTCTTTCTCCACAGCCTTCCCAGAATTTGTTATCAGCTGACTTCTGGACAGCAGCCACTCTTTCTGGGGTGAGGTGTTCTTTTACTTTGCATTTCTTGAATGATCAATGATGTTGAACGTTTTTTTCATGTATTTACTTGCCATTTGTATTTCTTCCTCTAGGAAGCGTATATTCATCTCAGATGCCCGTTGTTGGACTGGGTCTTTGAATTTGGGATCCTGATTGTTTTCAATTCTTTATATGTTCTAGATAGAAGGTCTTTGTTGGAAGGACAGTCAGCTATAATTTTTTTCCACTTTGTGGCACTGTTATTGGTGGGAGTGAAGACTGGTACAATCACTATGGAAATCAATGTAGAGATCCTTTAAAAAGCTAAGATTAGATAGATCCCATTCAAGCCAGCTATTCGCCTCCTGGGTATTTTTCCAGAAGAATGGAAAACCTCATACCACAGCAATATATGTGCTCCCATGTTTATAGCAGTGTAATTTGTCATAGCTAAATCCTGGAAACAACCCAGATATCAGTCAACTGAAGAATGGATAAAGAAGATGGCATTTTTACACACTGGATTATTATTCAGCTATAAAGCAGGATAAATTTGAGACTTTGTCATTAAATGGATGCAACTAGAAACTAGAGAAGATACTCTTAAGTGAAATAAATCAGACCCGTACGTGCAAACATCGTATTGTTTCCTTAGTGTGAGAACCTGAAAGAGAAAAATGAAATCTGAAGGGTACAATAGATACTGGGAAAAAGGAATGAACTTATTCACAAGGAAACAGATAATGAGTTGAAGAGATGGACAGGAGAGAGAGTGGGGGAAAGAGATTTATGTAGGTATATAAGCAGGATAATTTGGACAACTGCACTCTGAATTTCTGCTGGTCTATAGAAAGAAGTAGTTAGTGCTTTAATGTGTTTTGTCCCCTTTTTGCAATTGTACTTTTTGTCTTCTTAATTTCTTATACATTTCTTTCTTTTTTTCTTCTTCCAATTTTACATGCATATATCTAGTAATATGAATAACTGGTTGGAAGACAATACTATGTATTACAACAAATACTGTGAAATTCTTATTACTTCATTAAGTGAAATTCTGTATCACTCATAGTTGCTTTGTTTTAATTTTAATTTGTACTCTTTAAAAAATAGAAAACAAAAAAATAACTTTTATTTGTGAATTATAATACAATGTAAATGTTTTGTAAGCATATAGTATATCTCAAAATGTCATACAATAAGCCCATATATTAAAATATGAAATAACTATGTGATTTATTCAAATAAGTAACTAAATCTGACTTTTGCAATCAATATTTAGATAGGTGGTGAAATCTAAAAAAAAGCCAACTGATAATATCTTCGACAGCTAAATATATGGCAGAAAACAACAAATTCCCCATGTGTACACACATATTTAACAGCAATGTGTACATACAATAAAACCAAAAGCATAATTTAACAAAAGGACTCAAGAAGAAATAGAAAAAAAAAACTAAATAGATCAGAGACTAAATTATGGGTGAAAATTCTTTTATACCACACTGAGATCGTTCTATTGCAAATTTTTGCCATACAGTGAATTACCAAGTAATTTCCATATTTTGAAAACCACTGGTGATAAGGAACATACCAACCAGAACATTTTTATCTGATCTCATATTTAGCAGGCATAGATTATATAAGGTGCCCTGACCAAGTTGGTATTACAACAAGCTAGCTAGCTTAACATTAGAAAACCAATAGAAGTTTAAAAAAATCACAGAAAATAACAAGATTTTAAAAATCGTTTGATCATCTCAGTAGATATCCTAAAGCATTCAGTAAAGTTCAACATCCATTCTTGATAAGAACCTTTAGAAAACTAGAAGAGAAATATTAACCTGGTATAGAGTAAAATACTTAAAATAGCTTCAATTGCTCATGTGTAGGAGGGTCATAAAAACACAGCATCTAACTCACAGGCCTAGGTGAGGTTTAACTAAAATACTGGGGTCAGGTATCTGGGAAGCTGGGGCAAAAAGTGTTCTGCATTTACCTGGTGGCAGATCTTGTCTCACAGCAGACAGCAGGCTCGACTCAGAAGCCACTCTGTAAAAAACATAGAAAGAGATGGACTCAGACACCTGGGAACTAGAACACCTGCACATCACAATCAGTGCACCCCGGGGGCTCTGTACATCCTCCAGTACCTCTCCCCTCCAATTCTTCCTCTCTAGTCAGCTGAGTGAGACACTCTCACAGTCCCCTCCACCTGCCTGCCTGTCATACACAGCACTTAATTTTTTCCCATCAGCCTGAGTGATAACTGTAAGTTTTGAGCATGCCATTCTTCTCCTGACATCTCCCCCACAACTTCCTCTTGATGGCTCCTCCTGCAGCCCTGCTGCTCAGCCCTCAGTCACACTCTGCACCTGGCCACTTCAGTCCACATCCTCCAGGACCTCGTCTGCCACCTTTTGGCTCCCACGGGCTCTGCTCATTGGCCAGGGCCACCCTTCCTCCCAGTGCCCTCCACCCAACAGATTCATATTCACCTTGCTATTTGCCACATGTGGCACTAAGTTGCGTGTCAGGCCAGCTGCTACTCCAGACAGGCTCTGCTTCTCTGTACACTCCCCCCAAAGCCCACATTTGTAGCACCACGTGCATCTAGTTATTCAATATATCTGGCTTCCCCATGACAAGAGTCCCCTCTGTCTGTCCCATACAGCTGTATCCTCAATGCTAGCCTGGCTCTAGACTCAAAGAACACACTTAACAGATCCTTGTGGTGTCAGCATGAGCAAGCCTATGTCTCACCCCTTAGCTTCCCAAGCCACCTGTGCATTCATTCTAAGGGTTTCGTAAGGTTTCCACTTCAACAGCAGATTGCACTGATGGTCAGGATTCACCGGTTACAGAACCAGTGCTGTTTCTATACTAGCATGAAAGGAAATGACAACACAAATGTGATGCAATTTTTCTGTGATTTAAAAGAGCTCTATTTGTTTTAGACATACATCTTTATTATGTACATAAAGAGGAAAATACAAAAATATGAGTGAAATAAATCTATTGGTGTTATGGTTTATATCTACAATGGTCCTCAAAGCCCCATGTATTTTAGAGGTGATTGGATCATCGCTGACTAGCTGGTAGGAGGCAGGGACTGGCAGGACGAAGTAGTCACTGGGGTGCCACCTGGAGGGTTCCTCTCCCACCCTATCTCCTCCTCTCTGCTTCCTACCCACCATGCCATGAGGGACTCTCCTCCTAGACCCCGCTGCCATGCTGTCCAGCTTCGGATCCAGCCAACCACAGAATGAAACCTCTACAAACTGTGACTCAATATAAACCTCTCTTTCCTTTAAGTTGTGAGTGTCAGGCCTCATTTCTCATGAAATGACAAGGTGACTAAGGCACTTGTGAGCCTCAATTTAAGTTGATGCACACACAATGGTATCCTCTGGCCATCAAAAACACTGGTGATGTGGCCTCTCTTAAAGGCACCCAGTCAGCTTTAAAACCTCTTCTTAAGCTGCCAACATCTTTCCACAAGTGCTGCTATTGGCAAGAAAATCTTAGTAACAGAATTCACCAGAAGATTTCAGTCAACACTCAAGAGGCAGCCATTGAACACTGACTGAAAAATACAGGGTATAGTCATGCAAGTAGAGCCACCAGGAACACACACACAGACCCTATGAATAGCACACAACTACCCCTCCTTCGCAAATCACAACAAACAATGCCTTCAGTCATGTGACACAGCAATGTAACCCAGAACATCACAATGTGGAGAAATAAAACTGTCTTGAAATATGAAGGCTTCGAGAGACTGCAGAGAGCTTGGAAATTCAAGAAAAGAATGCAAATGCCCTCTGTCCCACACACATGCACACACATACAGATGCACACACACATCCACTCACGTGTGGTCACATGGCTGAAAACTCCTACTGCTCACACATGGGACTGGGAAGGTAGGCATGAGCAAGCCCCCCTCCTTGGCCACTCACTGGCATGGGGCTCTCTCCCTGAGGAAGAAAGCATTTCTGGCTGTCTACTGCCCAGTGGAGGACCAGTTCTTCCCAGAGGACTCCCTTCTCTGTAAGCAGTGTTCCCTTATTGAAAGACCTTTAGGAAGACAGTGATGTGGCATGTGGAAGTGTCCCAGAAACACACTGCCACATTAGAGAACCATAGTACAAGAGGTTCTTAGCCTTCTGCCCAGCATCCCAGGATCTGAAACTCAGTCTGCTGGCTTTCAACCACAGTTGAGAAAACAAGGAAGGATGAGACATCCCAGGAGAAGCCTGTAAGCCTCTCCACAACTCAGTGTATTCATCTATAAATGGGCACACAAGACTAGGTAATGAACTAACTCAAGGTCCCAGCAGAAACAAGACAGCACACTGAAATGGGAGCGTTGACACAGGGGATCATTCTCAGGGTGTGGACAGGTTAAGAAAACCATATTCTGCCCAATAAATCCAGACAGAGGCCAGAGGCCCAGCCTGCCAGGACTCAGAACTGTGGGACAGGAGGGCTGAACAGAGAATCCCAGCCAAGGTCATCTCTGGTGCAAAGTGAAGCTTTGCTATAATGAGAAGAAACCTCTGAGCATCTATTCCAGAATGCTGAGGAACTCATACATGCACACACGCGTGCACACACACACACACACACACACACACAGCTGGCATAAAGGGCCCAAGGCTTGGGCAGATGGCAGCTCCCCCACTGTGCAGAAAGGACACAGTGCCTATGGTGGGCGTGACACAGGGTAGCTCCACTCTCTGTGGCTGAGCTCTTACAAACAGAGAGGGGTTCGGCTGCAAGGTGGTAGCTGATGTCTCCCACCCTGGGAGGCTCAGGCCCTCCCTTTTCCAGAAGCAGGATCTCTGGCGTCCTCTGCCCCAGAAGACAGTTGCCAGCAGGAACAAGAAAACATCTGACCCTGGCCTCTCCGGGCCCAGGCAAGGGGAAGGAAGAGCTGGGCCACATTCACCATGGCTCACCCGCCCTGCCCTGTGCCTGGCCAGTCTGTGGGCTCCGTGTGGAGGGACAGGCCAAGGAGGCAGGACTGTGCAGGCACGGTGGTGCCTCAGGAGAGGCCTCCCAGGTCCTTTCCCACAACCCAGGCAGAAAGTGGGAGCAGCCAGGGCTTCTCATCTGCCTCTCCCTTGGCCGGCCACTGCTCCGTGTGCCACCTGCCCACCACACGCGCTCTCCCCTACCACTGTGGGCCTTGGGTCAGGGTGCTCAGCACTAGGGCCCATGAGCAGAGTCTCCAGGGAAAATCTGAGGGACCTTTGAACATTTTCTGGGCAACTCAGCTCTTTAAGGAGGTCCCTAGGACCATGTACCCAAGACCCTGGCCCTGGCAGCAGCCACAGTTCCTAGCATCTGCTCTTTCTTGAGTTTAAAGGTCAGGCCACCCTTCAAGCATGCAGGATTTCACTGGAACCACAGCGCTGATCTCCAACAAGGCAGCGAGGCCAACAGAGAGGTGTCAGATGGCTGAGAAACTATCTCAGAATAGATGGGAACCACAGTGGGCTGGAACAAAAACCCAATGGGAAAGAAACAAAAATAAGTTTCCAGAGAAAAAGATGTGTTTTCTTTTGACAAATGAGCCAGATAATTTCCGAGAGGCTTCCCTGAGTGAAGGAAGACTGACTTCCAGCTGCTCATGAGCTCCCGGCTGCACGGAGGCCCCATCAGAGGTTTCTGCAAAAGAGCCCAGCGCCAGGGGAGCTCGGTAATTAATGCACTGGGTGACCCCACCACACCGCCACCCTCCCCTCTGCACAAGTGCCAGGGCTGCGGGCTAAGATCAGTACCGAGGATGATTTGGCAAGCACTAAGCCATCCTGCTGCACTTCTGCCAGAGTCCTGATGGAGAATGTCAGATGCTGGGCTTGTTCTTTTGCAGGAAACTGACTGGGAAGGAAACAGAATGCAATGCTCCCCATTATAATATTTAACTGTTTTTTAAAAGTTCATCATTGAAATATATCAAAAATAACATATTTTCAATAGTGACAAAGTTGGACATCTCACAAACACATAAACAGTACGTCTGTCCTTAATAAGTCTAAATAAAGCAACCTGTCAGCTGTAGACTACAAGCACTCCTTCATAAATACTTTGAGCACTTCCAATGCTTTTGATAATATATTAGCATGTCAAAAGCCCTGAGTGAACTTCTTCAGCCTCTGAAAACATGAATGAACCAGTCTCTCATAATATCAGTCTGGCTGTCTCACAGCGCTGAGCACGCACCAGGAACAAATGGAGCTCCTCGCCTCAGGCCCAAACAAGAACCCCCGTCCTCTCGCTTTGCCCCATCTACTAGGCAAGAACCTGGGCACCCTGCCCTTCCAGTAGGCAAACCTGCAGACTGGGAGCCCCAAGGTCTGTCTCCTCTCTCCACCCCTGTGCCGCAGCAGTGGGTCCAGCCCCCCTCACCCATCTAAGACAGCCCTAAGATCTTCCAGCCTTCCATGCCGTCCATCTGGTCCTCCATCCTCAAGACACATCCCTCTCCCATCCAAGTCAGATGTCAGCCCTGTTCCCCCCTTCACAGCTCCTGGCTGCTGCACAAAGAGCTCAAAATTCAGAGAAGGGGCCTCCCTCACACCTTGAGTTCCAGCCTTATGAAACTGCTTCTAGATTTCACCCAACTCCCCCTCCTACCTGCCAAGGGTCCACCCAATAATTAATTATGCCTCGTTTAGAATACAGTCTGCTCTGCCCTGTGTCCCAAGTCCAACCCTCAACAGGCCCTCTTCCTTTCCTCAGTGAAGTCATTGCTGCACTGGGAGAGCCCTTTCCAACTACCCTGCCTGACTTGAACTCATTCTTCGGGTTCATTACCTAAGTTCACAGTGATGCCCCGTAGAAAGTTCCCCCTGAGGTCTTTATTCCCCAAGAGAAATCTGGTCCTACTACTCTATGCATTTGTCACGACTGATGGCTATCTATTGATGACTGGTTATTATTTCAGAGCTCGTCACCCCCTGTAGACACTCACTTGCCTCTGTGAGGTAGAGATGATTCCACTCCAAGTTTATCCCCAGAGGCTAGCATAGTGCCTAGCACTTATGACAAGTTCTCAAATTAATATATGGCAGCTCCGATCTTCCTGCTGCTATAACAACAATTTTCTGCTCAGTGTCACCACACAGGTTGAAGGGACCACTGACTCCCTTGCAGCTCAGCTGCGGCCTGGAAAGGAGTCTGGAACCCTCTGTTGTCGAATGCACTTTTATGCCAGTCTTTTCCCCGACTATAAGCTCACAGCAAGCAAAACACAAGACATGAGGACCCTTGGAGTACAGACAGGATGTGTGTCTACGGATGTCCATGTGCAAAGACGCATCAAGTAGTAACAAGACATTTGTGTGCCTTTCTTTGCATTTTAGAGTTTTTTACAACATGAAATAACAAGCATGAGCCTACTCATGTACCTTATTGTCATGAGCAAGGCCCAGCTAGAAAAGGGCAAGGAGAACAGATATAACATGCTATCTGGGGTGTCACTGGTCTGTCTTCATGGCAAGCACAGGTCCTGCATGTTACAGGTGATCAGTATAAGCTTGATGAGCAAATAAAAGGAGAAACAGAAAGCAAATAACAGTATGAAAGTTCAATATGTCCTATCCTTGGACACATTTATCCACATAAAGAGGTAAATACCACAAAGATCAAAAGTTTTGGAATCATTATTGTCTCAGTTACTCTTCTCTCATTGCTAGGATAAATACCTCAAATGAAGGTACTCAAAATGAAGGAAGGAAAGGTTTATTTAGCTCACAGTTACTGGAGGTTTCAGTCCACCTGGCTCCAAGGCAGAGAGCAGCATTTGGCAGAAAGCAACCTTTCATGGCAGCAGCAAATAGCAGAGAGCAAAGGGAGTGGCAGCAACAATGGCTGCAGAGAGCAAGTCTCGCTCCCGTATGTTGCATTCAGGCTCTCTGCCCCGGGCTGGATTAGGACTGACACCCATAATCCCAGCAACTCTCATACACATAATCCTAGGAGCACTCACACCCATAATCCCAGCAGATCATGAGTTAAGTACAAACTCTAGAAGTCCACTCCATGACTGCATGAGGCTTTGAGGGGACAACTAGACACAAACCATAACATAATATTAGGCTTCTTCTTACAAAAGCTGAACTATATGAAGTTCGTAGCTCTTGTGGGCAGTTTCACCTGGACCAGTCCAATAGGGATGTGCAGCAGGCTGCAGCCAGACTGTTTCCATGATGCTCACCCATGACTTTCATCCACACACCTGTACAGAGAAACTTGCAGAGCCAATCTCGGGGAACAGAGCCAAGATTTCTTGACCATTTATCTTGGTTTGCCTGACAGTGCTCTAATATAAGCCCATTACCCTGTTGATTGCCTGTATTTCACTGTATTAATATTCTCTATAACTGCATCACCATCAATAGTATTACAATTGGAATGACAAACCTCTGTGATCTGCTAAAATTCTCTTAAAGCAGCCTCACACTTCAGAGCAGAGTCTCTTTGCCGACATTAATCTTTCTCCCTTACAGAGAAAGGAGTACATATGAGCAAACTAACACTCGGCTGTCCATGAAAACTAGACACCCATTGGAAGGGAAGAGGTCACATATAGGGATCTAGGGTCGAAAGGTAGCTAAAAACTGAGCACTGGTCCTTGAATACTAAAGAAAATGCAAGCCATAGCCCAGCAGTCATTCTTAAAGCTCTTCCACACATACCCAAGTCCTCCAGTCTTGGAGCTCCAGGCTTGAGGAGGAGCCTTGGCCTCCTGAGAGCCCCAGGCTCCAGGACCTCTCTGTCCCACCTCTCTATCCCACCTGCCCCTGAACCCATCTCTTGAGGGAATAAATCTGGCAGAGGTCCATTCCCTGTAGGCAATGGCCAAGAGGAAGAAGCTGAGTTGGTAAAAGCCAAATTCTCACTAGCGAGAAGGGTATGGAAGGGTGTGGAACCTTACAGATGAACCACGTCAGCTGCTCCCATCCCCACATGCTATCAAGCCAGTCAGAGAGAAGTGCCAGATTAAGAGGAGATTAAGGGAAAAAAAAAAAAAAAAAAAAAAAAAAAGAAGAGATTAAGGGGACACTGCGGAATCTAGACCCCAAACAAAAAGCAAAACATTTGAGGAATTTGAGTGTGGGCTATATTTCAGATGATCTCATTGTCCTCAGGCTAACAGTGACATTGGGACTATGTAGAATATTCTTCTCAAGAAAAATGCACAGAAATCTTCAGAGGTGGAACCCTGAAGGAGAGAATGTGATTGCCCCTGTGGGTCTCGACCCTCATACACACTGACCTGAGGTGCAGGGAGCAGCAAACACACAGACTGAAAGGACAGTGGCCATTTATCCATGCCACTGTAGAGGTTTTATGAAATAAAACAGAATTTAAAATTAGTAAGACCCAGCCTAAGCCCAGGTCCGGTGAGTGTGTAGGGGAGTGCAGGTATGGGAGGGCTTCCTCACTCTCCTGTGCCCCTTGGACCCCTCCGGACACAGCCCAGGCCCTGCCTGTGAGTGAGAACTTCCACTGTGCTCTCGGTACCCCTCCACACCCAGCCCAAGCCCAGGCCCCCCTGCACCCTCTGGACCCCTCCGGACCCAGCCCAGGCCCTGCCTGTGAGTGAGAACTTCCACTGCGCTCTCAGGACCTTTCCAGACCTAGCCCAAGCCCAGGCCTGGCAAGTGTGTGGGAAAGCTTCCACCCTCTCCTTTGCCTGCTGGATCCCTCCCGACCCAGCCCAGGCCCACTTGTGAGTGAGTCCTTCTGTCCTGCTCTCTGGACCCCTCCAGACCCAGCCCAAGGCTGTCATACAGGGCTGGGGTGAAACTGCAGCTGCAGTCCCTGCAGACAGAATAGGGGACAGAACCATCCAGCTAATCCAGAAGCAGAACATCTTGCCAGAGGGCACAACAGGTTCAGTTCCAAGGACTACAGCAGGAAGAAGCTCAGCAGAGCAGCCAGACCCAAGCCAAGCACAACTGGATACATTCAAAATTCATAGCTCTGCACCCAAATTTCAGCAGGTGCACCGAAGCTCTAAAGCAAAGCTCAGAGGACAATGCTATACAGAATGACAGAGAGAAGGATCAAAATGCAACCTCAGGCCCTGAGCAACCCCAGAACAAGTGCAGAGGACACTAGCACAGAAGAATCACACAGCTGAAATCTCTGAATTAATAGCATGCATTAAGAAGGCACTGATTGAAAAAAATAGAAGAGATTAGAAAAATGATGGAATCCTTCAATGAACAATATAGGAAAGAAATAGAGGGCATGAAGCAGTCAAAGAGATACACAGGAATTTAAAATCTCAGTCACAAGCATGCAAAATTGTTTGAGTGAAAGTGAAGATACAGAGAGCAGCAAACACATGGACTGAAAGGACAGTGACCACTTGTTCACGCCACTATAGAGGTTTCAGTACAAATCGTCTCATTGAGTTAAGCAAAAGTATCTGTATATCTATCCTAACTATTCGGTAAATACAAAAAAAAAAAAAAAATGGTCCTTCTTTATATCCCCTTTTTTGTTTAGTCCTGTCAGAGATGGGTATTCCATTGGCATCTAAATACTATAGGTGCATGAATTCAGCAAAACAAGTTTGATGGAGAAATGAAATACTTCCATGACAAAGAACAACTAAAGAATTTCATGACAACAAAGCCAACCCTACACAGACTACTGAAAGATGTTCTAAAGAGGGACCACAATGATCAGAAGTCCACCAATGAGAACAGAAGGAACTCACAACATAGAGCAATTAAACATAGGAGAAAAAAAAATAAAATAAAACAAAAATAAAAAAATAAACACAGGAGAAAAAAGGAGTAAACAACAACAGGTAAATAACATGTCAATCACAAGTCAACACATTTCAATTACAACCATCAATGTAAATGGACTCAATTCACCAATTAAGAGAAATAGACTGGCACAGTGGATTAGGAAACAAAATCCAGCAATATGCTGTATACAAGAAACACACTTAAAAGGATATTCATAGGCTCAAAGTCAGAGGATGGAAAACAATACTGCATGCCCCAGCACCACAGAAAAAAGCAGGGGTAGCAATTCTGTTTTCAGACAGTCTCAACTTCAAACCAAGAATGATCAAACGACACAAAGAAGGCCACTATATATTGGTTAGGGGAAAAATTCAGGAGGAAAAGGTAGCATTCATGAATATGTATGCATCAAACATGGGAGCACCCAACTAGATAATACAAATCTCAATGGGCTTTCAAAATCTAATATCCAATACCACAATCTTAACAGGAGATCTTAACACCTTTATAACCAAAAGACGGGTCAAGCAGACAAAAAAATTAGCAAAGAAGTAGCAGAACTGAACCAGAGCTTGGAACAAATGGACTTGGTGGACATATACAGTGTTCCACCCAATCACAGCTGAATACACATTTTTTCAGCTGCACATGGGTCATTTTTTAAACTAGACCACATACTAGTCCATAGGTCATGCTTAAGTATATGCAAGAAAACAGAAATTATCTCATGCATATTATCTGACCACAGTGCAATGAAACTGGAACTAAAATTAGTAAAAAGTAAATAAAAGCCCTTTCACATGTGTGTGACAAACACTCTCCAAATACCTCCTGCTGCTCTTTGAAGGATGGGGAAACAATGCCCACAGCCCCCCACAGGGAAGGTTGTTTACTAAGCCCACAGGCAACCTCCACTTTCTGATGGAACAATAGCATTTCCTGAGGATGGGAACAAAGGCAGCTAGGGGGCTCTGGTGGGGCTCATTCCTTTGCCCACCAGGGAAGTAGGAGCCCCAAAGACTGAAGCAGGAGTGTGATAGAGCCAAGGCACCTGTTGTAAACTCCCTGTCCTCACTTCTGAGCTGTTAACCAGGCAGAATCTAGAGGGACAGTGTCGGGAGGGACTGTCCAGGAAAATCTGCCCCATCAGTGGGTGACAAATACATCAATGAAAGTAACAAGTGTTGGAAACCTGTGAAAAAAAAAATCATACAAAGTAACAGTCACAAATATATCGCTTGCCATTTAACAGTAATGAAGTGATTCCTCTGGAGGAATCAAGGAGGGGTTACTGGAGGAAGGGAGTTTCCGCTGGCACAGAAATTAGAATATTTCTGCAGGTAGAGATAAAAAGGAAGGCCGTTCAGCACGGAAGGGATGGTGTGAGGGGGTGTCTTACAGCCCTCTGAAGAGGGCTCCCAGAAATGACGGAGCAGGCCTGGAGACCCACGTGGGGCCTTCATACTCCATCCCCCAGGCAGTGGGGAATCACTGAAGGGTTTCGCCAAGGACAGTGATCAGGCCATGGGCAGACCTTGAGCTCAGGCTAGTGACTGCTTACAGAAGGGTCCCCAAAAAGAACCCCCAAAGGTGACTGTCACAGAGCTGATCCCACACTCTCTCAAAGCCACCTTCTTCCTCTGCTTCTCGTGCACCACTAAGGATTACTTCTCCCATTCAATCTTCATTATAAAGATTTTCTTAGACCCACTGCCACAAAGTCACTGCTGCAGAAACAAAAACGAGAAAGTTAAGTTTCAGCAGCAGAATTGTTCAAGCTAAAAGATGAAAAACAGAAAACTGTGTGAGCTACAAGAAAAGGCAGGTTCCCAGGAGGACAGATGCAGGGAGTTTTCTGAGGACTGGAAGTTACATTTGGAAACCACAGTTCATTTTCATGAGGGTTCTGCTATGCCTGAAGCCTGAAGCAACCACAGACTTAGTAAGATGAACTCTTTTCCCTAAAGGTTAATCTGTATACACATTATTGAATTAATCTGAGAATTTTGGAGGAGAACTGCAAGAAAGTGTTTCAACCATTTTCAGTTTTTTCTCCAATATCTGATGAGACAAGTTCTCAGGTCTCAGAAAAGAACAAAAAAGCTGTTAATATCAGAGCTTTCTGGAAGACAGGAACAAGGCTATACAGCCCAACAGGAAACCGGAGCTCCAGCCTCTACAAAGCCAGGAACACATGTAAACAGAAGCTGCACATTCCTGTCTACAGAGGGTGCCCGCTGATTCTCAAAGTGTATTCCTGGTCATGTAAGGTATAAAGGAATTGGAGAAAGGCTTGATTTTAATGTGTACTTCTTCACTTTTCAGTTCATGGAGCTTTATATTTACAAAAGACATCAAGGAATAGCATCCAGGTTAAAAAAAAAAGCCAACTTTAAGAAGGCCCCAATGGTCAGAGATATACTCATCTGAGCTTTCAAAGATGGCTAAGCTAAGTAAAACCCATCAAGTATGCTTAAATCCACAAGTTCATGCATGTGTGTGCATCTTAGGAGGAGGAAAGAGAACTGATTCAGTATTGTGAAACCAGAAATAAGAAGCATCAAGCATTGATCTTGGCCTTCCATATGGTATACCACTAGGTAACCAAAAAACAGAGAAAGGAAAGCAATTCTTTACACAAGGTATTAGGACTGAAAAGTGAAAAGTGTCAGTATTACAATATCATCTTCTAAGCCCTAATGAATAAAGGATCTTGGGCCTTGAATATTAGTGATTCTTAACATTACAAAAAGATTGACAACACAAATAGCACAAATGTTAGGTGCTTCCCAAGGAAAAATAGTCCAAGTCTTGCCAAAGGGCTCAGACCTGAATCTGATCAAATCTAGGCCCTACACTACTGAAGAACATGCAGGCTCACTGCCAAGAATCGCAACAGTGCGGGCAGCACACTTCAGACAAGCAAGTCTGGGCTTGCCCACATATGGAGGCCCTGTGTATGACAAGAATCAGAAAACAGAAAAAACATAGAAAAAATATAATGGTTGAAAGAAAGGGATAGCAGAAGAATTGGTTTGTTTTTAAAATAAGGAAGGCAGAATAATGATACCTAGATTGGCATTTGAGCGAATACTGCAACACCTAGATGCATGCTAAGGCCATAACCAAGACGGGACACATGAAAGGGGCTTCGAGAGCGGTGGCAAAGTCCTACCTCCTGATCTGAATAGCACCTACATGTAGATCTGCCTTACGGTAACTCATGAAGATATGTATTTGACTTGAAGTGTGAATTGTATCTGCATTCATTTTATAATAATGTAGCTTTATTTTAAAAAAGAAGAACGAGAAGCAGATTCCACAATTCTGGAGAAGACAGCAGAGTTCACAACTGGAAGCAAAATTTCTCTGAACACTTCTGTTCATGAACTGAATTGTTCATCTGTGAACTGAGGTATTAAAAGCTGATGTTTTCTCAATTTTTCAAGTTATGATGGGTAAATAAGGCAAAAATGATTGCTATTAGAGAAAGGTGAGCTTAAATATACATACTAAAAATTTTATGATCAATAGTAGAAAACAAGTTATGTAGAAATAAACATACTCCGACTGAAAAGTTGCCCATAGCTCTTCAGAATTGTATGGTCTTTTTTGTGGTGGGTAGGAACACCAGAGCCATCTCGCAAGCATGAAAGTGGGCTGCAGCACAAGCCAGGATGAGCCCTACGTAAGACACAGGATCAAAATATCACAGTACTAGTATTTTATTTTATGTTTATGTATTTGGTACAGGGTCTCACTATGCATCTCGGACTCATAGTGGTCCTCCTGTTTTTAGCCTCTCCAGAGATGAGATTACAGAGATGGGCCACCATACAGTCTTGGTTTCTGTGACCAGCTCAGCACTCCCTGGGACAGGGCTGGTGTGGCATATGGCACCAGGGATTGAACCTAAGCCTAAGCAAGCGCTTAGTCCACCAAGCTATCTAGCCAGTCCAGATTACTACTATTGTGAACCAGTCTCTCCTGCTAATTTTTTCATCTGAAATACACCTGTTGATCCCCACTCTCCCAAAACTGTTCCTGTGCTCCTGAAAGGCCAGAGCTGCAGGCCTTGGATACCTACTGACCACACAACTTGAGCTACCCACCATCAACTGACTTCTCATCACTTGCTCCACCATAAAAATCAGCTAAGTGCTGTCAGGATCTGTCACCAAGTGTAAGTGATACAGAAGATGGGCCTTAAGCAATTCCTGAAGTCACAAATAAGCTGAATGATCAGATAACTTCAATTCCATGGAACTGACTCCTTCTACATTGTTTTGTCTCTTGATGTATATCACTGGCCTTATACAGGTTCCCTATACCCAATGATAGTGGAGAAAAAAGACATGAATATGTTTTACAGATTCCCCATTATATATCAGCACTAGCTGGACACAGGTTATTGTATATCTACTCAGAGGAGGCCTTGAAAAGCCATGAAGAAAGGGAATCTCCCAGGTGGCAGAACTTCACGATACATTTAGATATCCATCTGGGTTGAAAGATGGCCAGGAAGATAAGTGTATGTTCATTCATACATGAATTTGACTGAACCGGGGATTGAACTCAGGCCCTTGTGCTTGCCAGGGAAGCACTTATTCCACTGAGCCATCTCCCCAGCCCCAAAAGAACAGAATTAGAAAACTGGTAAAAGAGAGGACTGGAGAATGGTATCTGAATGACCTTTTAGAAGGGGGCAAAGTCTGAAATATTCATACCTTATTTGTATATTCACATGACTTTCAATCATCAGGTGGACAAGAAAACACATTCTGAGGGTGTGGACGGCCTACTTTTCTCCTTGCTACCCTACTGGCGTCTCTCTGGATGTGTCTTTAGTGTGGCCATGACCATAATCAAGGAGGCTACATGTAGCCTCCCCAAGGGAAATCCAACTACCACCCTCATGAGTACACAGCCTGCCTCAGCAGGGCCAGCCGCAGCCCACCTAAGCCAGCTGGCCACCTGGTGGCTGGCTGATTGCCCTGGATCTCCTCCATCATAGAGCGGGCAAAGGTTTGTTCTCACTGGAATAAATGCTTGTTCTGGGTGTGGATTTGCCTTCATCAAGGGCCACTCACTCACATGCCGAGAGAACACTGACCGGCCGTTGCGGTAACCCTCACAACATTCCATCTGACGAAAGCACTAAGTGCACAACAGCAGAGGTGCAACAATGGTTTGGGGCAGTGGAGTGCTCTGGCCTGGCTCTAGATGCCACCATCCAGAAACCTGACAGGTGGTAGAAGGCACCTAGCGAAAGCTCCTCTACGTCATGAAGAGACAGCACATTGCCAGGACATGGTGGCACGGACACAGAACATGCTGTGCATCAGCAATTCATACAGAACTGAGGGATAAGGTCAGAGGCTCCACATGTACTAATGCACCTAATGGCCTGACTGCAGAAAAGTCTGCTACCTGGAGCTCAGTGCCTGAGCTTCTCCAGTGAGAATGATCAGCTCCTGAGGAAAGATATTTCTACCAATTTCTAAGAGTGATTCCATCAAATTCGAATCTGAGGCTTCTACCTGGTGATTTTAGGTTTCTTCTACCATTGAGCCAAGCAACAAAGAAAAGCTTTGTTGCATTAAGTAGTACAATTGGTCGTGATTATAAGGTGAAATAAGGTTATTGCTTCTTTATGGGAGCATAAAGAAAGATGTACATAACCCAGAAGATTCTCTGGGGTGCTGTTTTGACTTTCAACCTACCTTGGAGCCCATAATAAAGTGACTAGAACCTTTCTACCAAACCAATAAAGCCCAGTGGCTGACTCTTCAGGAATGAAGATTTGTACCAACCCACCAGAATAAGAAGCTCATTGACAGGAACAGAAACACAGGAATGAGTAAAGAAAGAAGAGCAATAGAGACAGATTACATACACATAGGGAAGAGGGTATAGACACGGGTCTACCTATATCTATATCCTACATCAATAGCTATCATGGCTTTGTGCTCAGTCACTGCAGTAAGGACTCATACTTTGTGATCAGCTATCAGGTAAGAATATATTTGTACACAGAAATCATTTTCTTTCCTTTAACCCAGTATATCATATAAGAAGTGTTGGCCAGTAGTTAACATTACAATTTAGCCTTTTGGATTACAAAATAAGTGGAAATTTGCTAACCTCCAAGAGGACTTTATGTCCCCAAAACGTGGACACACAGACAGATACGCTTTAGGGCAACATTGTAGTTTGTGTCTAGGTGTCCCTCCGAAGCCCCATGCACTCACAGGGTTTTTCAGAGGTGGCAGAATCTAGAGCATGATTGTTTGGTAGTGCAATGCCGGGATTAAAGGTGGGCGAGTGCTGGGTCAGCCCACTGATTAGACTGACACTATCCTAATCTCAGTAGCCTGGGACAGAAAGATGCCCTTCTCCCTCTCCCTTGTTGATTTTGCTATCTTCTGCCACCATAAACTGTTGCCCCTCTGCCATGTCACCCTGCCATACAGCTGGCAAATTATGAACTGAAGCCTCTACAAACTGTGAGCTAAATAAACCTTTCCTCCCTTAATTTTGAGCAGCAGGTATTTTGTCTCAGCAACAAGAAATGTAACTGAGACAGACAGCACCCACTTTGGGCAAGGCTTCTGCTGATCCATGGTATTGGCAAAGGCACCGACATAGTGCTGTCGCTTATCAGGTTTGTTCACAGATGCAGAGGAGGCAAAGGAGTGGCTCTACGCTGCCAGCATCTATCTCAGGCCCATATTCACTCTTCTGCACCTCCCGCTCTACTGATGGGGAAGGAAAGCAGCTTGGCTCACTCCTCCGACTCACTGACCCTCAAGCTTCTGCCAACAGTGGCACTAGCAGGAGGCTGCAAGACAGGCAGAAGGGAGAAGGGCTTTGTTCCTCTGGGCCCCTGGCGTCTACAGCTGGTTTGTGTGTGTTCTAGTGCAAGCAAGTGGACCGCAAGCAAGCAGGACGCAGGCACTGTCTTACACTTACGGGTCCTCACAGTGCCTGACCTAGAGATGTGCTCGTGGTAGATATGTGGGGTATTATTGCGTTTTATCGACCATATAGCATAAAATGTACTATCTTGCCCATGTTAAGTATATGCCCACTTTGGCAACTGTTTATGCACATCATTTTATAGTATATGCGTAGTCTATACACCAATGGGTGTTTGGCATCTTTGTCAAAGATAAGATGACCAAGTGTGCCTATAGTTGTTTCGGCATCTTCCAACCTGTTCCAGTGATCCTTGGGTCTTTTTTTTTTTTTTTTTTTTTTTTTTTTTTTTTTTTTTTTTTTTTTTTTTTTTTTTTTTTTTTTTTTTTTTTTTTTTTTTTTTTTTTTTTTTTTTTTTTTTTTTTTTTTTTTGGCCAGTACCTGTAATTCCATTTTCTGAGTGAGCCATAATTTATTTAACTTATCAGAGGTGGCTTGATATTTGGGTATTCCTGATCTTTATTTTTGGCTTCTTATCCTCTGTCAGGGGGGCTTTGTCATAGTACATATTCTTCAAATTCTGTTATTATTTTTTGGCTATGTTTCAATGCAGTGTTATACATTTTTTATATAAATAACATGAGCAATTCATCAGGGAAGGGATTGGCATGTGTCCTCTGGAATACTGTGACAGGAGACTGCATCCTGTATCTGCATCCCTGAAATTCTTTAGATTTGTAGGTTTTTTGAAAGAAGTTTCACAAGTGATAATTGCATCTCTACAATCACTGAAAATATTGTGACTACCTTGGAAAAAGTCTTTTAATTTTCTTAAAGAGATAAATAGCTAATGAGAAACTGTAAGTAATCTCCTGAATGTGTTGAGAAATGTTTATTTTTAAAAGCCCAAGGGCCTCAGGAACACACACAGGCATGCTGTAATTCCTAGATTCATGCATGTTAATTCCTAGATTCTGCTGCCTTTCTTGGGGCTGGGGAGACCTCTGGCCCCATCAGTCGCTTCCCTGAGTGTTTCACACCAACAGAAGCTGATATTCTTTACTCACATTCCTACTTTTCTGTACAGGATTCTCGCTGTCTCACAGAAGGCCAAAAGATGTGACAAAAACATGTTTGTAAAACAGCACAACATGCAAATAGGGAAGATGTTCTTTCTGCAAGGGAGACCAGTGGGACAGTTTGGCTCAGCGCAAGGAAGAACTCTGTTGTCACAAGGAGGCGCCACCCGTAGTGTGCCTCCCACTTTTGAGCCAGTCACTGAGATCTTCAGTACAGACTAAGTCATCAAAAAGTAGAAGTTTCTTAATTAGAGAATAACAAAGTGAGACCTAGTCCTGGGCAAGACTGGGCTTTTAGGGTTTCTGTCAACTGTGATGTTCTACAACTATATAGATTTTTAAGGAAAAGGAAACAACCCTGTGCCTACTATTTGAAATAGCTGAACTTATAAAGATGGAAAGTAGAACAGTAGTTAGCAGGGGCAGAGGAGAGGTGCTTATTAGTCTAGGCCAGAGATGGGAAGACCAGCACCCACACTGCAACCCAAACCCACTTATTCATCACAAAATGTCAATACTGCAGTTAAACCTGAACTAAAAAAAATTTAAAAAGGCCTCCCAAACTTAAAGCCCCAATCCAAAACTAGGCACCTGAGATGAATACACACTTCTCAGATGAAAAAGTAAAAACGATAAATAAATAGATGAAAAATTGTTCAACATCTTGATCATTGAGAGATGCAAATTAAAACATTGATGAGATTCCATCTGATCCCAGAAAGAATAATTTGCATAAAAAATTAACCAATAGGGCCAGTGAGGTAGCTCAGCAGACCAAGTGCCTGCTTTGGCAAGTGCAGGGACCAAGGTTCGATCCCTGGTCTCACATGCTGCATGGGCCCGCCCCCTCCAGAGCCCACTGAATCAGGCACAGAGTCCTGGTGTGGTGGCACACACCTATAATCCCAGCACTGAGGAGGATAAAAACAGGAGGATCATTACAAGTCTGAGCTGTGTAATGAGACCCTGTACCAAATACACAGAAAATAGAAAAAAAAAAAAAAATCAATTACAAATGCTGGAGAAGCTGTGGGGAAAAAAGGAACCCTTCTCCACTGTTGGTCATTAAACTGGTGAATCACTATGGAAATCAGGATAGAGATTCTTCAAAAAAATAAGACTGCAAGTTCCATTTGACCCAGTACTTGCAATCTTCCCAAAAGAATTAAAAGCATCACACTACAGCAATATACACACTCCTATGTTTGTAGCAGCACAGTTTGTAATAGCCAAATCTAATGTGTTTTGTATACAGTGGAATACTACTCTGTCCTACATAAGGATAAACCTGAGACATTACTAGGCAAATGGATGCACTCAGAAGGCATACTGTTAAATGAAACAGATCAGACACATGTGTGCAAAATGCTACAGCCTCTCATGCGAGAAACCAAAAGTACAAATAAGGATATAGTAGGTGTTGTGAAATAAGAAGAAAATGTTTAAATTTCTTCTTAAATTTAAGGGAACAAGGGAGAGGGGACAGGGAAAGGAAAGAAGGGAGAAGTTTTTTAAAAGTGAGAAAGAAGGAAAAAAAGGAAACGAAGCTTTGGTAAATGAGACAGGGAAGAGAGGTTATAGGGAAGGGAGGGGAATGGGAAAGAAAGAATCAAATTGTCACATCCAGGTATAAATTCTCTATGATGAATGTGATCAAATGCATATCTAAAATGCACCTATAAAATCTGATTGTTGAAAAATGGAATTGTACGAAGCCATGAACAAAGGCGAAAAGCTATTCAGCTCAGCTATGTGGCAAGCTGTATGCTAAGCAACTTACAAATACATGAAGACATTTAATCTTCCTATAATCCTGGGAGTTATGATACTGTCCTTATTTAACACAGAGCAAAAAGGAAGTTAAATAAGTGGCCCAAGGCACAGCCACGAGGCAGGGCTCAGCCAGCAAGCTTTCACAGGGGTATTTTGCCCCAACAGTCCATGCCTGGACCACTGTACTGTAACCCTCTGAAAGATCTTCATAGCGTGTGAAAAACTACACACCTATAAAATGCTTTAAAATGAGACCAAATTATAGTCTATAGTTTAGTGTAAACACACACACACACACACACACACACACCCTAGTTCACAAACTTAATTCTTTCCATGATTCCGGTCACAAACTCAGTTGGATGAGAACCAAATCGAACTTCCCCATATGGTCAACATTTTTTAAAAATTAACTTTATTGGTACATTTTTGATACACATAATGATCACACTCATCGTAGAGAATCCGTGGCTGTGCACCATTCATCTTGCTGCTTCTTGCCCATTCCCCTCCCTTAATCTCCTTCTGTTCTGTAAGGTCAACATTGAACTTACCACTGAAATCAATTTGGTGCTCACCCAACTGGGTCTGCACAGAACTGTGAAGGCACAAAGTTCGTGAGCTAATGTATATATAGGAACCATTTATATGTCCAAACATTAGCAGTTGTTGTTTCTAGGTGTGGGGACTTGTGGGTACTTTTAACTGTATTCTGCCTTTCCCACTTTATTTTTGACAATTAACATACATGGTGTTTTTTATAATAAACACTCCATTGCCATCAAGTATGTGTTCCTGAGGAGCCTCTGCCTGCACCTAGACTGCAGAGGACACAGTTCCTAGCCAGACCGCAGTGCACAACCCAAAGCACTTCCCACCAAGTCATCACCTTGCACATTAGGATACAAGCATTTTTTATTTTCATACTCATGAAAACAAAAGCATACACAACCTTGGCCTGAACTGATAGCACTTTATCAATACAACATCTTCCATCAGTAAGCGATGTTGATTGTTTCCACACCTAAGGTTTCAAAGCCCCACATGCATCCAGTTATGCTGGCCTCACTTTCCCATGCTTCTCTGAGTTTCAGCTTCAGAAACAAAACTCCTGGCTGGTACGTGCAGTACTGCTCAGTCAGGATAGGCCCCGGGCCTTGCATCCCGGGGTCCTGCAGCCTCTGCTTACAGTGCTCACTGTTCCAAGCTGACCCTGGAGCCCCTGATGGTAATTCCCAATGACTCCGTCAGAGATTTAAGTTCTCCCAGAAAAGGACAAGCAAGATATGATAGGAATTAAACCAGCACCTTGCCCATACCATGCAGAAAGAGAACAACCGCCAAAGGGTCAGCAAAACAGAAACAATGAGAACATTATCTCAAAGAACAACCCTGCTCCGAATAAGAAAAGTTCACCACCCAGGCCCACGAGTGGGGCACTTAAGAAGTGCAGTAAGCCATGAGCAGATGCTGTATCAGGTCCAGAGATGTCTGAGGATCATCTCTGTGGGGCATTTGGTGGACTTGATTATTCCTAAAGCAGTAAAGCCCCTCGCAGAAAAGCTCCGGGTCCTGCAGCATTAGCGACAGAGTTCATAAATGCATGTAGGCTGTGTCCACGCTTATTAGTAACTCATTCCACAATTCCACTTAAGACTCACCTAGCCTAGAACAGACTTCCTGAGCTTCAAAGCCACACCACTATACTGGGCTAAATTCCAAGATGGCCCTAGGCACACACCCAGTGTGATGGGGCCCTAGAGTAAAGGAGGTGGCCTGTGAGAATGATGGCATGGTCACCTCTTCCATTAGGCTGCATCATGTGGCAATGGGATGGATAGGACTGTCACTGACCTAGCTGAGCAGAGAAGGATCCCAAGCCAGAGAAACACTTTTGCTGGCCAAGAAGGAAGCAAACATCTGCCTGCCAACTGCCCTCAGGGAAGTACAGGAGACGTGACCAGAGAGGACCCGGCCACAGCCAGCAGGACACTGGGAACTGCACCCTTGATGGCAGCCTGCGGCGACCCTAAGGAGGGCACCCCACTGACCTGCACAGAGCACTGGCCCCTGGGTCTTGGGTGATCACAGATTTGGGCCGCTTGTGTCCAGGCTGTACGTTGTGTTGTTGCATAGAAATGGAAAATGAAAGTGCATGTCAGGACACGTCACTCCCGAGCTTTTTCAGAGCTACTTCAGACAGAAGTACGAGATTGTGTCCATCACATTCACCCCAAAGATACCAAAGGGGAGTGCTAAGGTATAACTGTTCCATAATTTGGAACATATTTCATTTTTACACACACCCTCATTTGAATTTTACATCACTAATATTAGTGATTATTAGGAGGTGATTAGGAGCATTCTGGAGCCCCACTGCCAGACTTGACCCTGTTCCTCTGCCCCTTAGCCCTCGGGCAGGACCCTGTGCTCTCAGTACCCAATCTTCACCCATAAAGCAAGAGGGGCAATAACATCTACTTCCTAGGGATCTGTGAGAATCAAAGGAGTTTATACAAAGTCTAGCTACTGGCAGTAAGCACTGGGTAAGTGTTTATTGCTGTGCATATCAACGGCATTATCTAATCAGATGTGGAAATCCAAGCTAGCTTTGTTCTCTTCCCACTTAAAAGCCAACGTGCTGCAGCCAGGGTGCCCAAGGTTTCCTGTTGCTCCCCAGGAAGCTCTGCATTATCTTGGAGAGAGCAACCCTGCAGCTGGGAAGCAAGGGCCCCACTCCAGCCTCTGTCCCATACAGACCATACAGACTGTACAGATCAGATGGAAGCCAGGAGTGAAGGGATGAGCTCTCCCGCATCCAGGAAGACGACTGCTGCAGGAGAGTGCCTGCCGCCCTCATGAGCTTGAAAGGAGAGTGCAGTTCCAGCAGGGGTCTGGTTTGAAATGAGAATACCAACACACATGGGTCCCCCACCGTGATCAGTCTCCTGGCCTGTATCACTGAGTGCTGCCCCGCTTGGGCTGGCAGTGGCTTCACGGCAGCCGACCCACTGCAAGAGTGTACTTGTCACTGTGAACCACTCTCCTGAAGCCCTCTGTGGAGGGACAGGGGCACTGGCCCCTGAGGGCTCCCAGACCCATGTGTGACAAGGAGGTGGTGGTCTGTCACTGAGACTATGACAAGGAGAGCTGCCCACTGTCCCACCTTCATCCCATGGACTCGGAAGTCACAGACCACAGCTCAGGCCTGGCTCCACCGTGTCCTGGTTCCTGGGCCCTGAGATGACTCTGTTACAGGGTGGTGACGGGTATATTTCACAGGACGTTTTTTGTCCTGCTGAGACACTGTTGGCCAAAGGCCTTTTTAATCCTTCTCATTTTGGCCCCTTCATTTCCTGATTCAAGTTTTAAAGAGCACCTCTTGTTGCTGCAGCAAGAAATGCAGAACCAAGTGACTAATGCCCTCCTTTGCCGATTTCTGCCTTTACTTTTCCTGTGTCCACTCTTCCCCTTTAGAGTCTTCGTGCTGCATGAAGAATTATGCCAAATGTCACCTTTTGCTTTTCCACGTTTCCAAAAGTCATACCTCTCCAAAAGCAAATCATTGAAACAGAGAAAATGGAAAAGGACAATGAAGGGCACTTCACTCTGCCTCCTGCACACACAACTCAGAGTTTGCCTCAATTCACCTGGAAGATGTGCCCTCGAGGCTGCTGAGGAGGTCCCAGGAGGCCCAGCCCTTGTGCACACCTGTGGACCTCACAGTTAGCACTCTGGAGCACGTAAATGGCCTGCCTGGCACAGGGATGTGCAGGCCGCAGCATGAGCCACCAGGGGCTGTGTGTGGCCTGGACTGTTGGCTTGGGATGATCTATGAGCTGGAGAGTAGGAGGTTCTTCCAAAAACACCCATTTGGTAAAAGGGATACAGACCCCTGCACACAGGCATGAGGCGCCTAGAGAGGGAATCAGAGCAAGAACTGCTTTCTGAAGACTGCTGTCTCCTGCCCTGTGAGTCAAGAAAGCTCCTGTCAGCTAATCTCAAAAGCGCAGAGGACAGTGGGGACAATGCACCCATCTATGCTGATGGCAGCGGACAGAGGAAAGGTGCCTCTGCTGGCCCAGCTGCCCACCTTCCATATATGACCAAAAAGCCTGTTCTGTTCTTGTAACCAAGTAAGTGAAATTGCCTTCTGCTGTATCATTAGCAGCCAGCTATCCCACTCAGGCCTTACCCGCAGGGTACAGGGGCAGGACTGTAAGACAGATCCTCTTCAGGAGGAATTCCCCACCAAAGGCCCTGGGAGTAATTGTACCCACACAAAGCCTGGTCTTGACCAGCTGGGACATACAGCCTGCTTAAAGTGTGTTCTCATTACTTATTTACCAGAATGAAAATTGGGGGATTTTTCTATCTCAGTTTAGAAATAATAAGACACCAAGGAGGAATGGCAAAGGTAATGTTCATGAACCAGTTAGGGGACTTTGACCTCAGAAATCAAAGACCAGAAGACAAATGGTGAGAGGGCACTGGGGGGTAGGATGCTCATAGAGGGGCTGTGCTTTCACCCAGGGGAAGGGGAAGGGACATCCATTCCCTCTGCAAATCTGGAACCACATAGAGCTTAGCACGAGACATCCACAGAAGGAAGGAGGTGGAGCCAAGGGTCCTTCGGCCATTGCTGGCAGGAGCCAAAGGAGGATGGCCAGGCTGAAGCCCAGTCTGAACTGGCCTCTCCACACTGGATATCAGACTCTGTTTCAGTATCTCCTACACGCTGGCTGAGCCCTTGTCTGGGGATAACTAAAGGTGACATCAGCCTCCCTAGAGTGGAGACAGCCACTGCAGAGCCACAGGCACACAGAAGACACCAATGGAAAGGCCGCTTGGTCATGGGGGCAGGGGCAGGAAGTAGGGTAGACACGAATAGGGGTGAGCAGGGCCTAAAAGAATCCACAACGTCGAGGAGACAAACACCATTGAACGCCTGCCATGCCAGCAAGAATACAGCTTTTCATGGCAGCGACATGAAGCACAAATTCTATGGCTCCCCCCTCCTTCTGCCCAACATGAGAGACTCAGGCATAGTCACTGGGAGAGGTGAACATGAGGAATGAGTCAATCTCACCCCACTGGGCTCCAGCAAACACTGACTGCAGGTAAAATAAGCCCAGCGCCCTCCTGCACGGCCTCTGTGGATCTTGTCTTCAACATTGTCATCATCTGTGTATTAAGTGCAAGACACAAGCTCACCTTTCACACAGGAAGTCACCCTGATCACACCAGCTAATTTCTATGTTGTCTTTACACAATCAAGGGCAAGCCAATGTGTGGAGGTGACACCTGTGATCCCAGCACTCAGAGGCTGAAGCAAGAGAGCCATTGAGAATTTGACACAGGCTCGGCTACATAGTGAGACCCTGTCTCAAAACAAAACAAAACCCGAGGCATTGAAATGTATTCCCCAGTTAGTACATGGCTCCTGTGTGCTTTATACCTATTTCCATTTTAGGACAGCACCTTATTAAAGTTTAAGCTTTGGAAGTCTTCTTTCAAATGACAGGGTTTGAAGTTGGGGCTGCTTGGTTTGGGGTTTTGTGGTATTCTTTCTATAGCTTTCTATAATTGGTCCCACAGTGTTGATAGCTGTCTCACCCTTAACCCAGCAACGAGGATCCATATCCCTGATAAACAGTAACAGGCTGCTACAGGTTGGAAATTCTTATGTGAGTGAAATGCTTCAGAAACAGAACTGGCTATGGATCTGGGGTTAGGAAAAACCAGTAGAGTTGAAGCTACTAAGGAGTGGCCTGTCTGTGTGGAAGGGAAATGGGAGAAATCAGCCAACAGCTGCCCGCCATCCAGCACAGACCCAAGTGTCAACAGCTACAGCTGTGGGCCAGGCTGGATTGGATGGAAAAGCCATAAACAGACAGTCACGTAACTGCTCATTTTTCTCACTTCCTGCCTCTACCTGAAGGGAAGGTCAAACCAGAAGGAAGACATCTGGTGGCTTCACCTCAGTTCTGGGGCTCTAGATACACTTCTCCTGGGAAGACCGTAACGACCATTTGTTGAGGCTCCATTTGTTGTGTCCAGTGACTGAAGCTGCAATGTTCCCACAATCTCTAAGTGAATCATATTTTCACTTACAGTGATTTATAGCTTGAAGTTTAAGCAGAACTTGTTAAAACAACCTCCGGAAAATTACTATGTAGATTATTTTTAAATAATTCTATTTTAAGAACCTAAGAAGAATCAAATTTGTCTGATAAAAAAATACTGAAAGATAAAGAGACAAAAAAATCTAGAAAGATAATTAGAGATGCACTGAAATTATTATTTATGGTTAAGCAGATAACAATCATTAATTTTCAGTAGGGAACCTGAGACTGCATAGAAATATGTTCAGGGAGAGAAACATTTGGAAAGTTCTCTTCTGGCCTGAGAAAAGCACAAGTATCTTTCACAGGGACCTAGACATGGGATCCTGCCTCAGGGCACACGTGGAGTTGGTGGGGTAGCAATATGAGGTGGAGACTCCTCTCTATGAGTGTCAGAAGGAATTCAGAAAGGGCCAAGAAGGACCCCTTTCACACACAGGAAGGCTCTCTGGAGTCACAGCTGAGAGACAGCTCTGGGTTGAGCCCCCCACTGCCCCGTGTAGCTCCACGCCTGGTGGGAAGGCACTACTGGCGCTCCTAGATGTGAGCGTGAACCCGAGCACCAGGAAACTGACTACCACGAGGCAGTTCCTGCATGGGCTGAACCTGTCAAGAAACGGGAAGTGCCGAGAACACAACAGGTGACAAGCACACCGTTGACAATGACGACAACTTATAAAAAAGGATGAAGACTAAAAGAAAACCAAGGCTCATACAAGCCAGTAACTGCTCAACATCACATGCAAACCTGTCTACAAGGCCACAGCAGCATGCTTGCCCCAAGGGCCAGGGAACAATGTCAAGCAGGAAGCAAGTTGAGTTTCACTTCCTCTTGCCTCTCCCAGCTCTACTCTGACATCAGGTAGCTGAACAAAAACCAAGAGGGTGCAACCTGCCTTGTTCAGGAGGGGCTTCAAGTACGCTGCTGAGATCCTAGACCACTAGCCCCGGAGGAAGCCATGGGCAGCCCTAGTCCACCATGTCCTCTGCTGCGCTGTCCTGCCTCGGGGCCAACCAGTACGGACTGAAACTTCTAGAGACTAGGACGTAAGCCTTCCCTCTTTTAGCTTGCGAGCATCAGGTGTCCTGTCCCAGAAACAAAAAAGTGCTGAGTAATGAGATATCTATCCAGATATTCTGTCCATTTTTTTAATTGGCTTTTTTTACTGTTATAAGAGTTATTTATAGATTTTGCATAGAATTCTTTATCAGACATAAGTTTCTCAAAGAGTTTGCCAAGTCTGAGGCTTTTCATTCTCTTAATACTCATTTTTTATTAAAACAATCAGTCTATAATTAGCCGTGTACCTATTTTGGAACATTCATATGGGCAAAGCTAATGCTACATAAACTGAAACAGCAAGGTAAGATGCTGAACTCTAAAATAATTACCTATTGGTCAAGAATTGTGTGCATTCTACATATAAATATTATTATCTCTTAATATGCTTCTCTAGAGATGAAAAAACTGAAGACTATTTTTAGGCTCCCATCTTATTAAAAGCAAAACCAGTGTAAAAATTTCATATATATATTTAAATGTTTTATATCATATGTGTTTATATGTAGCATATATAGTGACACCTCAGTTCACAAAATTGATTTATTTTACAATTTTAGAAAAGATGGTCATGTTTGTGTTTGTGTGGAAAGGTGGCTATGACTGTGTTCATCACCCAATGAGTGTGCAAGTACAAAAAAATTTCATCAAACACTTCAGTTACAAACCAAAATGCTTGCAAACAAAAGTGTTCATGAACTAAAATACTGTTTATTTATACTGGTATGGTATGCACTGTACTTTATCTACTAAACATATGTGCAAAAGTTACTTTTAGTCAAGTTCTTTGTTGTTGTTGGTGGTGGTGGTGGTAATGGTAATGGTAGTTTTTCTATTTTTATTTGTTTGTTATTTGTTTTTGTGGTACCAGGGATCAAACGCAGGACCTTACACTTACGAGGCAGGCACTTATACTGCTGAGCTATCTCCTTGGCCCAAAAAGTAATTTTTGTACAAAAATCACACAAAGAAACAATTACACTGAGGGTCAGGGAGATAGCTCAGCAATTTAAGTGTCTGCCTGGCAAGCACAAGGTCCTGAGGTCAATCCCTGGTACAAAAAACAAACAAATAAAAATCACACTGAATTCCCAGGGCCTCATGTGGAAGTCAAGAGCCTAACTCTACAGCTCAGGTCAACTTTCGCTACCATACAGCAAACACCTTGGCTCCTTTCTTCCAAGTCTTCTTTTGAACTGTCTGTACAGTTTGGTGGCAGTCTCTGAATCTCTGGCCAGGAGCGAGGTTGGCATCCTGATCCCCATACCCGCCTCAGGAGTTGTATGACTGTGTTACTTTGGGCTCATTGCTGGGACAAAATACCTGATGCCCAAAATAAGGAAGAAAAGGCCTACTTAGGTCATAGTTTGTAGCGGTTTAAGTCCCTAATCAGCTGGCCCCAAGCATGACAGAGAGGCTACAGTTCATAGCAAACGCAATGAGAGCGAAAGGGAGGAGCAAGCCTCTCCTGTCCCTTGTATTTTATGCAAGCTACCTGCCCTAGGGCAGTGGTAGCATTCACACCCCCAACTCAGCACTAGACAATGAACCAATCACAAACTATAGATTCAGTTGCCTCTTAAAGGTCCAGCCATGATTGCATGAGGCTTTGGGGGACATCCAGACACACCCCATAACAGAGACATTAGGTGAATTGTTCGTGCCTGAGACTCCTCCCCAGGCTGTGGTAGTAAGGATGGATGAGGTAATGCAGACAAAGAAGGAAGGCAGGGAGCAAAGCACGGCATCAACAAAAGCTAAAAAATGGCCAGTGCCACCCAAAGAAAGCCCTCAGCACCTAATTTTGACCCTCAGCTAGCTCCCCTCAGTGGTCCTTAAGAATTTATGCTGGTGCTTTCACTACCATGAAGACATAAAGCCTCGTCTCCACCTGCAGCTCTTCCTTGCTGTGCCTCACCCCACCACGGCTTCTCCAGCTGCTGGGCGCCATGAACAACTGACCTGATGCCCTCATTCCACAGTACTGAGCCCCAAAGTGCCACAGGGAGCAAGGTTGGGAGGAATAAGGGGAGCAGAGCAGCCTCAGCCCGTGACCATCTCTCAAAGGCAACGTCACAGTGTGCCACACGGAATCCAAATTATAGTGGACCAGGCTGGCAGTGTCCCAGATTTTTTAAATTTTAGTTCTAGATATTTTAAAACACCTAACTTTTGAAAGGAGTCGCTTCTTCAAGGTGTGCATTCTAGATAATAATGAGAAAGAATGTTTAAGAAAACTTGCTCATAAAAAGGAAATAAAGAAAAAGGTCTGAGCCACAACTTGTCCCAAGAATTATATCTTCTAGAATTCCTCTACTCATACACACACAAAAACAAGTGTGTTCTTCTGATTTTTGTCTTCAGCATGGCAAATAGGAAGAGTCTCCCAGAAGTACTTGACAAAGTTATCCAAAGGACTGAATTTTAAGTGTCTCGTGGTTGGCAGCTTAAGAAAATTTTTGAGGCAAATAATATAGTTTTTCTGACATGTTGAGAACGTGCACTTTGATCTCAGTAATTACCGCAAATAAACCTTAATGACACAGTTGGGAAGATCACAGCCTAAGAACATCAGAAAAAAGTAAAAGAAAAAAGGCATAACCCTCCCACCGGTATATGCACTTGCTGTCTAATGGATTTAGGTTCAAAACAATTAGGAATTTCCGCCTCCAATTCACAAGCTCTATTTGGGGCAGGCTGCAGTGACAGCTGCTGTGTGTGTCCTCTGTACCCTCACTGCCATCATCTTAGAAGGCCAGCGGGAATAAAGGCCATTAGAGCCACATGCAGTTCAACAAACTGACTTTGCTAAGAGCTCTGTCTCTTCCCTCACCTCCGACAGCTTCCCAAATGGATAAAGCCAAATTTCAGCCATTACATATTTTCCAACCTTGGGAATGGGGCAGGCTCTGGCAAACTTCTCCGGCTAAGGCCAAGAAATAAGTAACTACTTCTGGCTTGCGGGCTGCCAAGGCTCTGCTGAGACTCTAGCCCTGCAGCCATTGCACCAGAGCAATGACAGCACAGGCATAAGGGGCAGTGCGTGCTGCACTGCTGTAAGATACGGGCAAGGAAACTTGAAGTTCGGATTGTTTCTATAGGTCAGAAACTATTATCCTTCTGATGATGTTTTCTAGTCATTTAGAAAAATATAAGCACATATAAAATATAATAAACAGAATCTCTAAATACAAGTATATATGTTTATATATGTGTGCATAAACACACAATCTGTGCTCTGTACCCCTGTATCTGCACCTTTAATTCAACCAACCCCAATCTAAATTGCTGCATCTATATGTAACATGTACAGACTTTTTATGTCATTATTCCTTAAACAATGTAGTGTAGCAAACACTCACATAGCACATATTATAAACATGTTTATAAATAATCTACAGACAACTGGCAGTACACAAGAGAACCACATAGGTCCTACGCAAAATCTGCATCATTTTCTGTGAGGGACTTGAGCATCTTTAGAGTTTAACACTTGTAAGGGTCCTCAAATCAATCCCCATGGACCTGGGACACCAAGGATAAATGTATATCACACACACACACACACACATGTATGTACACACGCACACATACACATACACAGAGCTGATTATATTTCTATAAAAAAACTTTGAAAAATCCCCAGCCTACAGCTCCTTAACATGGGAGAAATTGTGCAGTTCACTCAGTGTTGATGAGATGTGGTGCACAGGGCTGTTGGTGCTGCTGTGCACAGGAGGACAGCCTGTGCGCCGCCGTGGGGACAGCACCCAGCCACTGCTAGGAATGACTATGGAGGGCCACAGAGACAGACACGGGGGGCCAAGTGGGCAAAGGTGACCGCCACATACGTCAGGAATGATGGCGTTAGATGGGTTCCAAGCCACCTCAAGTCCTCCAGGAAAGACAGCCTGAATTAACACATGACTGAGCCGGGCGTGGTGGCGCATGCCTGTAATCCCAGCACTCGGGAGGCTGAGGCAGGAGGATTGTTGTGAGTTCGAGACCAGCCTGAGCTACAAAGTGAGCTTAAAGCCAGCATGAACTGCATAGCAAGACCCTGTCTCAAAAAGACAAAAAAAAAAAAAAAAAAACACATGACTGATTTCATAGGCATCAGCATCGGCCCGTGAACTATCCTCAAACATATACCATGGTATCATGTGAAATCTACAAGGAACAGTCAATAAAACAAACATTAATAAAATCTAATTTCTAGTATATGTGCTGCCAAAGCTAGCACAATAAAACCTAGTTTCTCCTGCACCTTTCTGATGCTTCATAAAGCTTTCCTAAAGAGCCTCTGTGAGACAAACTGTGATTACAGCCTCATTTTCCCCATCACTGTGGTTGCAGACCCAAACAGAGCCCTTTGAAGTCTGCATAGGAGCACACAGTAAGCACAAAACAAACACTCTCAGGTATGTTTCATGACATCCTTAGTCATCTTTGGGAGACAGGTTCCAACAGTGAATGAAGAACACACACTTTGAGAAAGTAACCTGGTCCTCCGCCGAGAGAGCGATCTTCCAAACACACTTCTAAAACTTTAACATTTTGTACACCTTTAGCCAAGACAATTCCACTTCTCAAAAATATCCTGAAGGGCTGAGGAGATGGCTCAGTGGAATAAGCGCTTCCCTGGCAAGCGCAAAAATAATAATAATAATAATAATAATAATAATAATAATAAATATCCTGAAGTGAAGGAAACAACAGAGTGAAGAAACAAAGTACAGAACAGGAAAAGAATTTTTCCAGCTATTCCTCAGACACTGGACTATTACCTAAAATACACAAAGAGGGACCAGGGATATAGCTCAGCAGCACAGCACCTGCCTGGCAAGTGCAAGATCCTGAGTTCAATTTCCAGTTCAAAAATAAATAAATACATATTACATACACTCACACACAATAAAAAAAAAAAAACTCAAAGAATAGGGAGCTGAAATGAACCAATACTTCTCAAAAGAAAAAATTCAAGTGGCCAATAAATAACAGTAAGTCCATGACACATTTCATTCTGGGAGAGTTGTTCATAAGATGACAAAGCAGGTCTTATACACTGTACCTGTGAAAGTTTACAGTTCTAATATTCTAGGGTAAGGACTTACTTTTCCATAAGAAAATGCTCAGCATCACCAGTTGCGGAGGACCACCTGGGCGACTCTCCTTAAAAGAAGAGCAGTTGTCTCCATTTTGGCAGTGGCTGACCCCCATTGCCATGTACTGATAGGTAAGAGCTGGCTAGGACTTTTCCTTATCCCTTCAACTGGCTTTAAGCAATGCATATCAGTCTAGCCAAGGTGCTGCTGGTAGTGTTTGAAGATGGCACATGTTTCCCTGATAACCCACACCTGCTGCTCTTTAATATGAGCTGGGTTGAAACAGGAGGAAGAGCCAGTGCTCCATGCTGTCTGCTGGGATCGAGCCTCGAGATAGCAGCTATGACTCCCTGGGCTTGAAAGACTACACATCAGAGCTGAAGCGCCAGACCCCAAAACGTTAGATACTATCTCAATAGTGTAATGCAAATTACTTTTTCTGCATATCCTTCTCTCTGCATATCCCAGAGGTAAATGGAGGCCTCCTACCTAACCCAGCTACTTCCTGCAATTCTCAGTCATTCAACCTCAAGCCACTCCTCCTTCATGACTGAGTAAAACCTGGGTTTGGCCCTGGGTCGAGGCCTTTGTTCCAGAAAGCTGTCTTTGTGGCTGTACTTAGGACCCCTTGGTTCCCTATAATTACAAATATGCTTTAGTGTCTTTATTTTCACCATGGGTTGCGTTGGGAGTGGTAGATTGGAATTAACCTGGTGGGATTCCAATAATGTTTTCTTCATTTTTTGTTTGTTTGTTTTTGTATTTAGTACAGGATCTTCAGGGTCTCACTACACAGATCAGACTCATAGTGAGCCTCCTGTTTTCAGCCCCCCAAGCGCTGGGGTTACAGGTGGGCACCACCACACCTAGTCTCAATCGCCTGTCTCAGAACGCCCCGGGGGTAAGGCCAGCACACCACACCAGATTCCAGTAATGTATTTTTGGGATTACAAATATGAACTTCTTGGACTGAGAGGGGACCAGGAGGGACATCCTGTGATAACCAGGAGGGTCATCACAGAAATGCAAATTAAAACAACATGGATATTCTATTTTACTCCAGAAAGAATGGCCATCATCAAGAAACCAAATAATAGGGCCAGCCAAATAGCTCAGCAGATTAAAGTACCTGCTTACACAGAGCGCATTGGCCGGGGTTCGATCCCCAGCATGCCATGCTGGCCCTGCCCCCAGGGTGCACTGAGATGACAAAATTGAGACGGCATGTGGTGGTGCCCACCTATAATCCCAGCACTTAGGAGACTGAAAACAGGAGGATCACTACTAGTGTCATCAATGTAGTACGATCTGGTAGACCCTGTAGACCCTTACTAAAATATAAAAAAAGAAAGAGAGAAAGAAAGAAAAAGAAAACCAAGTTGCACAAGGAAAGAGGCCTATCTACATTACTAGGGAGAATGTAAACTAGCACAACCACTGTGGAAATCAATATGGAGATTGCTGAAAACAACTTCATTCGACCTCGCTCGTGTCCTTCTATGTATCTTCTCCAAGATCACCACATCGTAGTGCTATGTGCATCCCTGTGTGCAAAGCAGCACAATTCATAATAGCAAAATCTGGAGCAGCCTATATATGTCCACCAACAGATGAGTGGGTAAAGAAAGTGTGGCATATGCACACTATGGCGGACTACTCTGCCATAAAGACAAGCTTAGTCACTTGTAGGAAAATGGACACAACTTGAACCCATAATGGTAAGTGAAATAAATCAGACATGTGGCTGAAATGTTGCATGATTTCTCTTACACAAAAACCTGAAACATAAATGAGACAGATAATAGGAGAAGGGGAGAGAGACCTTTTGCAAATGGGAAGGGTGCCAAGAGGTGGAGGGAGAGTGAGGCGAAGCAGTAAAAGTAAAGAATTAAAATATGCTACAGGCATGCACCACCTCCCCACAAGAGATCTGTTCATACATGCTGCAAACATATACTATGAAAAATATTGAGGGGCCGGGGAGATGGCTCAGTAGAATAAGCACTTCCCTCGCAAGCGCAAGGGCCTAAGTTCAATCCCCAGTTCTGCCAAAAAAAAAAGAAAGAAAGAAAAAGAAAAATATTTAAAGACAAAATAATACTAAGTTTGCAAATAGAAAGGAAACCAAGAGATGGCGGAGAGGGGTTCTATAGTGCTGGGGAAGGGGATGAAAAAAGAATTAAGTTATGTTCTGTACACATATCAACTCCCCATGGGAAGCGTAGTCATTATGCATGGTAAATATGGACTAACAAGTTTTTTAAATTACCTCAAAGAAAAACATAGCAACATGCCATATACAAAAGGCTATACAGCCTCTACGTTATTCTCAAATTTCTTTCTTTTTTTTTTTTTTTTTTTTGTGGCCAGCTCAGCCTGCCCTGGGGGTGCCACAGTCCCAAGGAACCACAGTCCCTGTGCACTTGCCTAAACAGGTGCTTTAGGCCACTGAACTATCTTGCCAGCCCATTATTCTCAAATTTCAACCGAGAATTTTTGTCATTTTTCTAGCAAGAATAGGAAATGAACTGATTTTTACTTTCTTGCTTCTTATGGGAAGCACTTGAGCCCCAGGGAAAGTGACCCTGAGTCAAAACTCTGGGGCTGCCCCTCTGAATAACCCCTGGGTCTCGAGGTGCCCTGGCATCTCGGAGTGCCATCTTTGAGATCTGCAGAAGGGGGACCGGCCCACCTCTTGGGAGTCAGCAGAGGGCCTGCAAGCACATTCCAGCACCAATAACCTCAGGAAAAGTGTTTCTAAAGGAAAGGTGTTTGAGTAAGTGGACAACTCCACAGGCCTCCCTGGATCCCTGCACCTGGAATTGGTGGCTATGGCATGGAGAAAGCTAACTTGGGCACTGAAGTCCTCTCCCACGGCCACAACTTCCTAGAACAGAAGAGAACCACAGGATTAATGGCTCCTTTTCCCTCCTTGCCTACCCACCAATGACCTGTCCACTGTGCTACCCGGGCTAAAACAGATGTTAGACCAGGAAGCATAATATATTAGATTTTTACTGTGTGCATCTGTGGTGTGGGGTGACCCCCTGCCCAGTGAGATCAGTGTGCTTCCTGTGGAGAAATGCCTTGCCTGACCTCTTAGGCCAGTGATGGTGAACTTCCTAAAGGCCAAGTGCTCAAACTGCAACCCAAAACCCACTTATTGATCACAAAGTGCCAGCACTGCAATTAACCCTGAATACTGAAGTTTCAGCTTAGGAAAAAGCAACTATCATACAATGCTCAACTGCTGGGTGATCTGGCCTGTGTGTGTGACAGAACGGGCTCTTGGTGCCTGCCGCGGCACACGTGCCAGAAGTTTGCACCACAGTCTCAGATGATGGATAGAGGCGGGATTTGCACAGCTGGGCCTCAGGCTTGTGAATAACACCACAGGCAAGCAAACCATCATTTCAAGTGTCTATTTTCTTTCTGGGAGACAGACACCAAAATCTCATTAGGAAAATAGAAGTGATGGAAACCTCTTAACCAAGATGCTGACAAGTGCCCATCAAAGATTCCTGAACCCTCAGGAGCAAGTGAAACTCCCAGAGTGACCTGAGAGGCCCTCGGTGATCTGGCCCGTGTAGGTCTCTGTCACTGCTTTTCCTTCTCCCAGGGCTCCTCCCTTCTGCCTGGCTGGTTCCCACTTGCGCTTACAGGCCCTGCAGTGGCCTGGGTCTCTCACTCCAGGAGCTGGTACTGAAGGTGCTGGGATCACTCAGAAGTGGGGGAGAGGGGCCAAGGACTGTTCAGCCCGCAGTGACTCTTGAACAGGCCTGTGACTGTCATGGGCCTGCACAGATAGAAGGCTAGCAAAGCTACTGCTGATCACAGGAAGTCACCTCTGGGGTTGCAAAGGACATGGTACCTTGCTGCATGGAGAAGGCCTTCAGAGCACCAGCTGTGCAGCCCGCAGGACCCACGCAGCTGCCCTCGGCCCTGGACAGCACAGGGCAGGCCCAAGGATCCCCAGTTCCTCTGATTACACCCCTGCCCCGGGCTTCTAAGAGGATGACAACAATGACATATAATGTATTTCAAAGTAGCTTCTAAGAAAAGAGGATTTTAAATGATTCTGCCACAAAGAAATGATAAATATTTGAAATAATGGCCATGCTACCTAATCTGAGTTAACTAGTCTACCATGTATAAGGTATGAAAATATTACATTGTGCCTCATAAATACATAACATTATTATTCATTAGTTAAAGTAAATAACAAAACTCAACCATATTAAAAAAGAAATACACTTAAATTTTAAAAAGCAGTCTTCATACCTGTGTGACCATTCCTACTATTCCCTGACAATTTGGAACAGCCAGATACAAAGTCCAAATCAGCAATTCCAGAGCATCAGTGCAGTTCATACCAAAAATATGGACCCACAACCACTTCCATTTCCCAGCAGCCTCAGCAGGCTGTAGAAAAGGTTGACCCTGGGTGTCCTTGAGACAGGCCGTCCAGGTGACCAGTGCCAAGATGGCGGCCAACAGCAGTCCTCACCTTCTAGGAGCCACCCCTCATTTCCCCCATGACACGCCAGTGTGAGCCAGTTTGTCTCTGTGACTGGCCATCAAGTGCTGGTAAGCCCCTTCCGCAGTCCCACTGAGAACCCTCCATGGCCTGTCCTCTTGGCTCCCTCACTCTGATGGGTGCCAGGCCATGAGCAGCCACACGGAGAGCCCCCTGGGGAGAACCCTGAGTGAGGCCTCCTGTCAACACTGCATAAGTGAACTCAGTGGGCCTTCCACCCATACAAAGCCTTCCAGGACCACAGTGTCAGCCAACAGCTTCCTCATGAGAAACTACCCAGTTACATGGCTCCTGCATGCCTGACCTTCAGAAATACACAGCAATAAATGACTGATACACCACTGAAAGTACGACAAGGCCTCTGGCTTCAGTGTACCTCAGGGCCCTGGACAGATTGTTCACAGATTACCAAACTAAGGACTTGAGAGGCTCCCAAGGGACCTTAAACTAAGAAGGAATAAAACAAAAACTTGAACATACATGCAAATAGGGTCTTTTCATGAGATAGAAAGTCATGGAAGGAGCCAGGAGGGTGGTGGGAAGGAAGACAAAGCTATACTCCGAGCTTGTCCAAGCTCTGACAAGCCAGAGTCAGAGCCTTCAGTGAAATGTCTAAGAGGATATTTTTGAGTGAAAAAACAAAAAACCTGTCAGCTCTGTGATGTAACTGCCCATCCCACCACACTCATTCGTGAAATCTTCAGTCAAATCTAAGTTGATTCTGCTAGAGAAGGCACAGAAAGCCTAAGTCTGGCTTCAGGCTTCATAGGAGGCAAGACAGTCTGCCTGAGCAGCAGAAATACAGGTTCTTTGCTGAAAGCAATTGGGGAGTATGGGGGCAGGCTCTCTCTGCCCCTCTCCTCTCTGAAGATCTACCATGCAAACTGAGCCCCCAGCACCCCCCTCCTCCGAGCTATTCCAGCACTGCCAGTCCCCAACTCAGAGACAGAATTATTAACCCCAGCCAGCCTCACAGCTAAAGCCACATCCTCCAATCTGGCTCTTATCAGCAACATACATACACAAGCTTTTCCTCGCATCTGCCTGGCCCCTGTGTCTCTCTGTTAGTTCCAAACTCAAGCAGGAAAGGAGAGTGATATTTATAGGCTTCCACAACCTCTCTCCTGCACATCCGCACATAGGTTCGCAAGACTGCACAGTAGATATTTCATAGAAGGTGTCTCTGGGAAGTTTAACTATATGCTATCAGTTTCCTTACAGAAACAAATATTGCTAACATATTCAGGCTCCAGCCTCTACTTTCAAAAATGTTTTATTTTACATTTTCACCTCCTTAACCAAGTAGATATCATTCAAGCCAGCACGCTCCCAAAGCCCAGATACTTTCATAAACCAGGATACATTTTCTCTTACATGGGATTAATCTTCTTCCTCATTTTGGTTAAAATCGCTCCTCCCAGTTCCATGCCCTTTGCACTTATCGCTAAGATCCATCTAACACTCACTGCCTGACTCTCCTTCCTTCCATCCCTTCTCAGTGAGAAATATAATAGGAAAAATTTTAAATAGCCCACTGCCATTTAGAATAGTTTTGCAGCATGAAGCAGTTATATAGCCAGCTCTTAAAATTTAAGTTTTTAATCCGATAAAACATGTGCTGGCGATTGGATCCAACTGGGTGTGTGGGTTATAGCTAACTCAAAACCCAGCACAGCTCATGAAGAAGCACTCAGTAAACTCTGGCCTCTGACCACCGAGAACGCATTCCAGAGCCCAAGGAAGATGTGCTCAGGGATGTTGACAGCTTTAAAACAACCAGCAAGTTCTGCTTTTAGGAGACTGCATCTTCAAGTGGGAAAGCAGATAAAGAATGAGGATCCAGGTCAGAAGAGGTGCTCATGGAGAGGACATTCACTGTTGCTTTCCTCCAGAGGGACACTGTCCCTCCTGGTTGCCACCCCCATCCATTCAGGTAATACAGATATCAAGCTTGTTTGAACATGGCAATCCAAAGGCTACTGTTTAACTGAAGGTCAAGGCACCAAGACTCCTGTGACTCACCCTGACTTACCCAACGCACTTCAAGATCAGGGAGTGAGACTCATCAATAAATAAAAAAAAACTAACAAAAGAAAAAATGAAATTCCTCTAACCAAATACACCTGTCCCATATGCTACCATTCATCTTCCCCAAACAGAGAAAGGAATTTCTTTACTGAAAGTGTCAACTGAAAAAACCCAACCACTACTCTCTCTAACACCTGCACCTTTGCTGACAGTACCTCTTTCCCACTTCTGGCCACGGTACAGCTACCATACTCTTCCTTACCCTCTCTGAAACAACCTCCCTGCTTTGGGAACCTGTGCTTTCCATGTGGTAGGCTCAGCAATGGCTCTGAAGATGCCACACCATACCCTTAAAGCCTCAAATGGCAAAAGAATCTTATGAGTGGGGTTAAAGCAAACAACCTTGATGTAGGCATAGTATTCAACATTTTTGGTAGAGAAAATCTAATTACATGAGTCTAGAAAGCCAGTGAGATGGCCAAGTGAGAAAGACTTACTCTGCCGTTGCTGGCTCTGAAGATGAGAAGGGGCCACAAGCCAAGGAATGCGGGCCATCTCTCACTTGGGAAAGGGACAGAAGTGGGTTGTTCCCTTGAGCCTCCAGAAGGACTCACTTTCTGCCATCACCATGAAGTTAGCCCCATGAGTCCCAGCGTAGGCCTCTTACCTACAGAATAGCAGGTGCACTTGTACAGGGTGAGCCAAGCTTGAAGTAGCCTGTTAAGTAAATTCAGTCCATTTGCATCTCCTCCACTCACAATCCTCTCCATCCTGACTTTGCTCCCTACACCCTGTCCTCTTCTCCGAAAACGCTTCCCCAGTGCCACGCCCCTCATCAGGCCCTTAGAGCCTCCTCCAGCCACTCTGATTCCATACGTCTTTGTCTTCCTCTCTAGTACATGTTCGCCTTACGTAAAGAGTACATTCACTGTGGGGAGTTGATATAACTACTAGGGAAATCAATATGAAGATTCCTCAAAAAACTAAAAGTGGAAATTCCATTGGCCCACCCATTTCCCTTCCTCATAGGTGTCTTCCCAAAGAGTTAAAGCCGTCATACTGCAATGGTCCATACACACCCATGTTTATAGCAGCACAATTCCTAGCAGCTACATCTTGGAAGTGGCCTTAACATCCACCAACAGATAAATGGATAAAGAAAATATGTTTACATGCATTTGTAGAATACTGCTCTGCCATGAAAAGGATCAACTGGAGTCATCTTTAGGAAAGTGGATGCACCCAACACATAGCAGAACACCACAGTATCTGATTGAATGAGCAAATCAATAAATGCTTTAAAAAGAGCAGAAAGTTATTTTAAAAGAATGAAACACTTGTTTGTTAACCATTTGGCAGGTGAAGCAAGTCTTTTCTTCCATGGACAGCCCTGGACACCCACCCATACACACACACACACACACACACACACACACACACAGTCCTGGGTGACAGACTTGGGGTCCCAAGTGCCCGTTAGCTATTTTTAGAGCTGTGGTTATCCAGTTTCCCATGGGTTAGGTCTCAGCAAAGGGCTTGCTAAGACAGGAGTGCCGAGTCCATCCTGGAGTGCCTAGCAGGCAGGTCTAGGAAGAGTAGAGAAATCTAATTCCAACACCCTCTACTGACAGCAAATGCTGGTCAACAAACTCTCTAAACACCAGTATTCCTGGGGTGTGGCTCACCCAAGCCTGTGGTCCTGACCTCTCTACCCGCTCTGCACAATCAGTCCCAGAAGACCGGCTTCTAAGCCCAGGGCAGGCACTGATAAAGCTGATAACTGCTTCCTTCCTCCCTTTCCTGAGCTCACCAAGGCCTCTAAGGTAGAGCTAGACACGCCATCCCAGTTAGCTTCTCTGGTGTTTGCTCCTTTCCCACACAAGTCTAACACCTCCTCCCCCTACTGAACCGCGGAACCCAGGACCACCAGTGACTGCAGCAGCCCATGTCCCTGGAAAGCTGAGGTGGCCAAAGAGGGAAAGGCCACCAGCCCAGCAGATCACATTACAAATATTGTCTGTGTCCTGAACACCAAGTTAATTCAATCTGAAACCCATCAACCTCTTTGCCAGGAATTAAACATTGCTCCCAGCTAAGGGAAGCAGTCTCTAAAGCACATGCAGGCTCCCCTTCAGTGCCTCATGGCCAGGTGACATTATTTACATCTGAAACCAAGTGAGGACATCCACTCTCCTCATTTTTCATGGTTTAGATTAAAGTGGCCACAACCCCTCCTGGAGACACACACACACACACACACACACACACACACACACACACACACACACAGAGTTACCCGCTTTGATCTTTATCGTATGGAATTACGCACTCCATATGATAAAACAGAGGGTGCAAGAAAGCACTAAGCGCTTCATTTGGAAGATTCCAGTGGGCTGAGTCTGCAGGAGGAGCACAAGGGGAGCAGCAGTTCTGCTGGGTGACTGCAGAGCCCCCTGTGCCAGCAGAACCCAGGATCCTGGAGAAACAACCTGACTGCCTATGTAGCACAGGCCCACATCCACACGAGTCCCCCTGGCACCAGGGACCGGACAGAAAGGACTCGGTCATCGAAGCCGAGAGCTCCCATCTCTGCTGCATGCTGGTGCGAGGAGGTGGTTTTTCATCAGGCACTCTCTCCTTTCCACACAAGCCGGCCTGGTGCAGGAGCCTCCTGCCCTCCCTCAGCAGAACCTGGAGCTGGCTCAGCAGCTTTCAGCACTGAGTGTGCCCGGCTCTCATGAGACCAGAAATGTAAATTTTAGCTACTGATTCCCAGGGTTCTGATTTCATAAAACCAAACTTCTGTAGTCATTTGAATAATATTTCTTAATGTGTCCAACATCTGAATCAATGCCCTTCCCAGGACTATGTTTTCATTCCAGATCAGCCACCATGGAGCTCCACGGTCGGCAGAATCTTCAGACATCAGCAGCACAGTTGCTTCCCCAGTGAGATTCCACCAACCCGGGGAGAGTATTTTTAGTCATGGAACCCAGTCAAAACTTTGCATACAGGAAAATCAACAAGAGCAGAATTGTTAGACAAAGTGATGATGTTCTTCTTTTTTCATCTATTTTATATTCTTCCTAGACATGAGACAAGCGGAGAAAGTGCCTTAATAATGGCAGCATGGATCACACTAGTAACAACAGCAGTACTCAAGTTATTCCCTGACTTACCTGTTTAATGTGAAAGCCATGGATAGACAAGCTGCTGCATCAGGAAGCTTGTCACTTTCTAAAACTGTCAGGGTCAGTTTTGAAAAAGGATAGAATTTTTTTTTTTTTAATTTATAAAGCAGGCATGGTGGCACATGTCTGTAACCCAGCCACTCTGGGAAGCTGAGAGGCTGAGGCAGGAGAGTTATAAGTTCAAGCCCAGCCTGGGCAACTTAGCAAGGCTCTGTCTCAAAAAAAAAATAGAAAGGCTGTTGATGTAATTCAGTATTAAGGTACTTGGTTTAATCCCCAGTATCTCACACACACACACACACACACACACACACACACACACACACCCCACATGCCAGATACGCAAATAGTTAAGCAAAATGTATGAATATCCATTATAACATATTTATGAAGAGCCAAAACTAGGTCAGTCTTGTTCACTGCTGTGACCCTGGCACCTGTGACCGCAGCTGGCACATGGTAAGCGCTCCACAAGGCCCACACTTTGCTGCCGCAGTGTGCAGCCAGCTGCTCAGTGTGCTAGACAGCAAGGTGGCCCTTGCCCTAGGAGGGGCCGCGACCCTGGGCACCGCAGTGAGCGAGCACCCACTTCTTGCTCCCACAGCTGCTGGCCGGCTCCACACAGTTCATGTGAGGGGCTTGGCCAGACCCAGGCCAGCGCTACACATCTGGTGGCAGCATTTGAGGTATGGCGACCGCCAAGAGGAAGGCAGCAGGGCTGGGCCACACCAAACCACAGTGCCTGTCCAGCCACTGCGAGCCAAAGCTCCTGCAGGGCTTCATCCTGCGTGCTGACGAGTACTTGTGCCATGGACCAGGAGGGTGCAAATATCTCTCTCCAGCCAGTATTTCCAAAACTCAAACAAGCTGCTTCCTGCTTAAAGAAAAAAATATTTAAAGGACCTCCAGAATTGGCCAAGGTTGTTTTTATGATGATTTGTTTAAAAAATATAGAAATACAAAATTACATACATGAGGTATGACCCAAAGAGACAACAATGAATGTTTAAGATAGTGTATATATGCTTTCAGCTTGGATGCAGCCAGAACCATGGAATGAATTAAGCTCGTGAACTGAGGAACCACTATATTATAAAATGCGTCACCTTGCCACAAATGGCCCTCAAAATACTCCCCTTCACTTGGAACACACTTTGCCCATCACTCTCACCACGTCCTGAAGCAGTTCCGGGAGTCTTCTTTCGTGCGTGCCTTTTGGTGTGCTGCAGCAGCTGCCTGGATATTCTGAGTCAATTCGATGTGTTCACCTGTCCTGAACGCTGTGACTCTGGGGTGAGTAGGAGGGTGAGGACACAGTGGCATGCTTTTACAAGCTGCCTTCCTGTTGGCTGGTGACCAGCAGTAGCATTCACCATATTTGGGATCACACCGTAAAGACACTCAGGAAAGAGGACCACGAGCTGTTTCAGAAAGTGGAAAGAACAATAGGATAAGTGTGACGTGGAGGAGAGGATTTTGAGGGGGTCCATGGCAATGTGTCTTTTACTGTAATACTTTTTAACTTTCAAACACACACAATATCTTTGATGGCTCCTGTATGTCTTGTGCTTGAAGTAAAACATGCATAAAAACAAATGCATGAAGTAAACTCAAACAGAACCACAAAGCAAATAATACCTGAGATAGCATCAATGCCATGCAGAAGGTGATACTGATTTGGAAGTATCACCTCCAAATGGAAATTGCCTCCAAAAATCTCCCAGAGGAAGCAGAATAGTTTGAGAAATGCAGAGGCCCCTTCCAAGCTCTGGCTGTGTCCCCTCCAGAAGGCAGGTGCTCAGCATGCTGACCAGTGGGCTAGTGTTCAGAGCGACTTTAATAGGCCAGTGGGTAGCTCAGCCCAGCCCTCAACCCCAACACTCAGGAGGCTAAAGCCAGCCTGGGCAACTGGATGAGAAGTGCTGGTCAGAATAAAACTGTATAAAGCTCTGGGGACATAGCTTGGGGGTAGAGCACTTACCTAGCACGTGTAGGGCCCCGGGCTAGACCCCCAGCACCACCAAGAAAAAGGGCTTAGGCTTCTTCATCCCTGGTAAGTGGGACTAAGGCTCGCTGTAGCTCCCCAGCTTGCAGACTGCCTCCCACCAGTGATCACATGGGGCCCTTCTGGGGGATGTGGCACAGGAGACTCAGGGGAACCAAGAGCATAGCCATAGCGTACCAGAAAACCAAAGCTCCGGGCACCTGGATCCGGGCCTCAGTAGAGGGGGAAGGGTCAGTTCTTCTGGACCAAGTTAGCCAGCCATTTGTCCCTTGCCCTGCTTTCCTGACCACAGTGCAGACACTGAGCACACCTCAAGTGCCAGGACCTAAGGATGTCTCACATCCTCAGTCTCGTCCACTGCCCCCCCACCACCATTGTCCTGAGATAATTGTCCCTCCACAGCTCCCTGTCTGCAACACAAGACCAGGAGGACTGGAAAGCAGGAGGCCTGGGGAATCAGGTGGATGTCAGGCGGTAGCGGGCATCTACCAGGTCTGGCTCCACTGCCTGCACGCCCTCATCCCTTTATGGACCAATGCCCTCAGCTGCTGTAGTCACAGTGGGCCCTCTGGGAAGGGGATGGACAGCCTGACAGGCTAGCTCACTCTTCCCAGAATTTGATTGGTTTTGTTTTGGGGGGGTAGTCCTTTTTTCCCCCAGTGCTGAGGGCTGACCCCAGACCTTGCATGCTGGCCCTGAAGAATCCAAGTCCTCTTCCAGAAAGCCTCAGGGGCAGGGCACCAGAGTCCCAGCTGAGTCCTGAGATAATTGTCCCTACCTGTCCTGGGGCTCAGAACCTACAACCACCTGACCTCTGTCCAGTCAGATATGAGTTCAAGCCCTGCTTTTTCACCAAATCCAGGACTTGCCCAGGGCCTTCCTGCAGATTCCTTTTGGAAAGAAGTAGCCAGAGACAGTTTCTGTACTCCAACTGATAAATATTCCAACATGAGTTTCTAAACATAAACAATCTCAAACAAGGCAATGATCACATGAACAAATGTAGCTGTGTTTACCTTTAGGTTCCCAAAACAGAAGTGATCTCATCCCCAAGAGCTGTTTGCTAAGCTGCCACAGCCCTGGAGTTAACCCCTCCACCTCCACTCACCAGCCCAGGGGGGGAAGCTCCCCTCCCAGGAGGCTCAGAAGGTTGCTTGCTCTCTGTGCCACCTGTGCCCAGGGACACTGAGTTTGTGCAAGAAGCTTCAGGTCCCTGTGCCCCAGCCCCAGGCCCTCAGGCAGGAGAGACAGCAAGGCTGAGAACCTGGGAGGCACCCACACCACTCAGGCCCAAGCGGTGCCCCTCCCAGTAAAAGCCTCTGAACCATTTTATACTGGGTGCTTTTCGTATGAACACTGTTCTCTCCCTTCCTGAGATTTCTACAGGAGATGCACTCAACCCAAACGCACTCACTAGACAGAGCCAGGACAGTGACCAACACACATCTCCGAAACTCCGGGCCAAAGGCAGGGTCTGTGCATGTGCTCCCTCTGAACCCGTCCATGTTTCCACTCCTGGGACACATCCAGGCACTGACCAGTGATGACAGCAGTAGTAATCATAAGAGTGGCAGCCACTGTTACGGCACTAACTACTCTGTGATGGGCACCGTGGTGATCGTGAGGAAGAAAGACTTTTTAGTAAGGTGTGGCCGAGATGGGCATTGAAACTCGAAGAACTAATGGAGTAAAGGAAGAACTGAGCCAAAAGTCCAGCACGGATCCAGGCACACAGTGCATCCCAGCAAAATTAGCAAAATTAGCAACAGTGGCCCATGCGTGTCAAATAAAAGAAAAAAGGATAAAGAAGCTGTTTGCAATTCCAGTGTTCTAAAATAAAGGTTCAAAATTAAACCATTTCTAAACGTCTTATTTCTTTTTCCTTTCATTGCTCATGAAATGCAACTCGACAACTTTCAAGTTTTAACTCTCAGTTGTTCTATACCAGGAAACAGCCAAAAATACCTGCATAGCTGCTGGAGCAAGAGCTAGCGAGGGGAGAGGAAGAGAGGGATTAAGAGAGAGAGAGAGAGAGAGAGGAAATATGCGTGCACGCACACGTGCGCACACACGCGCGCGCATGCACACACACACGCGCGCGCGCGCACATGCACACGCATTCATGCCTGTGTCAGATAAGCATTTAGTTTAGTTGTCCACAAAAGCTTAACTGAATTTCTAGTGTTTGAGAGGCTCAAAAATTACATACCCCACAAGGCAAACTGTCCTCATACAATGCTTGGGCCAGTGTGCAAAGTTAGCAGGAAGCACCCTTGCACGGCGCCCAGCCCAGAGCCACTCTCCTCACCAGATCCACGCCTGCTCGGCTGCTCTGCTCTTCTCAGTGAGTCTCCATCTGTCACGCCCTCACTCTTCCCGAGGCTGCCTCAGTGTAGTCCAGCCCAGACAGCTCTTCTCAGCCCTGAGCACAATCCTGCCCCAGTCCTGGACTCCCCACAGGGCACACATCCAGAGAGCTGCAAAGCAGAGGGGCTGCGAGGCCCATGGGGGCGCACAGAGAAAGGAGAAGGTTGGGAGGGGAATGTTCTCCTCCTGCTCAAAATAGAAATGATGAGCACAAGCAACAGATTTCAATCTGCTAATCTGAGAGTCATGTTCCTGTACTGATGGGAATCAGCGAGGCTGTCTGCTCATGTCTGCTAGTGTATTTCCACTACCCCTCATGTGTACATCAGCTACACACAAACACACACACATACACACATGCACACACCTATGAAGGTCATCTGCAGCTTCCCAGCCCCAGACTCCTCTCCAGGAGTACTGGCCCTGGCTTCAAATCCCCACAAGGTTCAGTGCACTTTCAAATGCTTCCAGAGAAAGCAGAGCCCCACATCACCTGAGAGCAACCCCAGGAAGAGGTGCTCCCTGGGGACCTCTGCCTTTCCTTCTGTCATCTGCCTCTCCTCTTCCTGCCTCAACCTCCATTGCAAATGCCCCTGAGCCACAAGTCACCTCCTGAAGGTACAAGTAGAATAACTATCACCACTGTCCTCTTTCAGGAGAAACAAAGCTCCAGCACACTTGCACACCACCACATTTCTGAGTATACAGGGTGGGATGATATAATTTCATAATTATTCCTATAATTTCAGAATTTCATGTTACTCTTAGTATCCACAGGGAGACGAACGTGTAGATCCGCAGGATTCTTGCAGCACCCAACCCACCTCACAGCTGCTCAGATGTAGCACTTTTCTTCGTACTCCCTCTCCTCTGAGGACAACACACACCTAAATGATCACAAGAGAGGCCACCTCCCTGAACTCTGGACCTGGCACAATGATGCTGCCCCAGTACCCACCCTCAACCCAGGAGGGCCCCTCCTTTCACTCCACCTTGCCCGGTGTGTTCTCCAACTGCATCCCAATTCCCTCGGATGTCATTCCTATAATGGGGGACCCGGTGATGCTTCCCACACAGGTGACACGTTTACCATCCCCGCCCGGAAGTATATTCCCTTTTAGAACCTGCTCTGCTCTCTGCTCTGTGGCGTGTCACACTAGGAGAAGACACAGGAGTCCAGATGGAGCGCTGCCCATGTAGGACTCAGGTAAAGCATGGGGACAGTGTGACTTACACAGACGCCTTCCAGACAGCCACTGCCATACAGTTGTTAAAAGAATGCACCTGCAAAAACCATTTCTTTACATGGCTCTCAGGAGAGGGAAATGCTATGCTGTACACAAACTCATGTCAAGTCAAACTATGGTGCTGGGCGTAATGGCACACACCTGTAGTCCCAACATTTGGGAGGCTGAGGCAGAAGGATCACTGTGAGTTCAAGGCCAGCTTGCACTGCATAGTGAGACCCTGTCTTTAAAAAGAAAAAAAAAAATCAAACTATGGGGTAAAAGCCTTCAAAGCACAGGGCAGAAGGAGCAGCTTCCTGTAGGAAGCCCCACCTCCTGGAGGGAGCAGGTGGCCTGAAGTTTGTCTTGAACAGCTTCCTGCTGTGGCGCCGGTCACCCGGGACCTGCTCAAAGCTCTGCCCCTCTCCAATGAACACTGAACTCCTAGATGCAAGCTGATTTCCAGGAAATCAGTTTCCAGCAGTTGAGGTGTTGGCTGAAGATGGCTGATGGAGTTATCTGTAGTTTAAAATGGATTCCTGAAGTCTAGCGTGTCAGATTGTAGAAGGAAACTTCCGAATTTCGAAAGCTAAAATGGTAACATTGTTACGAGTTTGCTCTGTCAAGAGAGCCCCCTTAGAGAATCCCCCAGGGAGGCCTCAGCCCTTGCCCTTAACGCTTGCCACCTCAGGGTGCAAAGTCCAAATGTGGTTTATTTCCACTTGTGCTTGCTTCTGTATCTGCAGCCCATGTCAAGATAGCAGCCTCACAGCTGCTACCATTCGAAAAATGCTGCTCAACCACAGAGCTTGGCTATGGCTTTTTCTCATCCTCCATTGTGTACTTTTAAGGCACCACAGCCTTGGCTTATCCTACACACACACACACACACACACACACACACACACACCAGCTGCCCTTATAGGACCCTGACATGATTTTTCCACAGTGAGCATCTCGGAAAGGCTCCATCTCCTGGAGTCACATGCCTCCCGTTCCTGTAGCATCCTGGTGGCTTTTGAATTGTAAGAGAGAGTGATAAGGCGTTGGCATGAGAGCCATAGGGCCAGGGAGCAGCTCAGCAGCAAAGTGCCTACCTGGCAAGCACAAGGTACTGAGTTCGATTCCTGCTACCAAAATAAAGAAAAAAGAAATACTGACACCCATTCCAGGCAGCCCAAGCAGCACCATTCTTCCCCACCCCAAGAATCAGAGTGATGCACCGAGGCACAGGCAAGAGAACAATCAAGCTGGCCACATCCAGCACGAATATCCCCCCATATTACACCAGGACCTCTTCTTCTGGCATGCTTGCTTCCCACTTCATGATGTCACTGTCTGCCTGGCTTCACCATGCCAGGCTCTCTCTCCTGTCCATGTCTGCTCTGACTCTCGTGTCTCGCCCTGAGAGACACGAGAGTGTCTACACCTTTGGCTTCACCCCACAGAGCTCTAGCCACAGGCACAAGTGATCTGCCAGGATCTGAAGCTAAAAGCAGAGCACAGCTAGCAGGATGTGTGTCCACATCTGCACACTGGGACAAGGGGCCCAGACCAGAGCGACCAGCGCACCTCACGCTTGCGAAGCCCTGGGTAGCTGCACAGTGTGCTAGCAAAAGTGCCTTCTTCCTCCTGGGGCCGGGGGCCTGGGGCGTTGCTGTATCTTGGTGTCTATCCCGTAGGAGCTGCTCGATACAGATTCACATGGCAGGAAAACTAATTTAAACATTAATGTGAATTTTTCTCTTTGAGTTTCTCTCTCCCTTGTGGCATTTTGAAAGAAAGCAAGATAGCTGCTCTTAAAAAATTTTGTTTTTCAAGGTTAAATATGATGCTGCTTTCCTTCCTGACCTTTTTCCTAAAGCCTGAGTTCATCAAGGATATCAGTTAAGTGCCCTTAAAGTCAACCAAGGGTAATGTGGTCAAAAATTAACTGATGTAACAGCAGGGATATGGCTTAGTGGAAGGCCCTGCCTGGCAATCACAAAGTCCTGAGTTCAATTCCTGGTAAAAAAAAAAAAAAATTAATTAATTGATGTCAACAAAGAGAGAAGGACTGGGTCTGAGCTGACCAGTCATCAGTCATAGCCCCTATCATAACCACAGTCATAATCCCTGTTGCCGGAAAGTGGCTCCTCAGAAAGGACTACATTTCCCAGGGTACTTTGTACCTAATAGAGTCCATAGGACCCATTCTCACCAATAGAAAGTGAGAGGAGATGATGTTCCTTGCAGGCTGGCCAGAAGTTTCATCCTCCATATTTTTTTCTAGATAGAAGGAAGGAAGAATCCTAAGGCCCTGGGGAGATGGTGGATTTACAAGACAAGAAAAGCCTGATTCTCTACAGTGCCTGGATAGGACTGAGTGGGCAGACAGTCTACCCAGAATATCTGCTATAAATGCTCCATGTTGTGCTAAGCGTACATGCTGTGGAACCCTGAGGCTGGTGAATTATTTCAGCAACTGCTCACCATCGCAAGCGGGTCTGGGAAACACATGGGAGGGAAAACTCTGACCTCTGCTCAGTGACAAGGTCACTAGAACATGGCAGAGTAGGTATGTGGAATAGTCAGAAGTTGGGCCCTGGCCCACGTCTACATCCCTCCATTCATCTGTGTTCCAGCTACCTGGATTCTTGATAAGAAAAGAGAACTCAGCTGAAATCCGTTTTTAGCATACTGACTCATGTGAATCCATGTCCAATCTAAACTAATTAAATAACATGGTGTTGCTTGCACATCTGAAGTTTTGGAACTGAAATGCATACCTCCTATATTAATAGAATAAATAAACAAATACCTCTAAAGACCTAAAAGCAGAAACAAAATACTTATAACAAACAAAAGAAAAATATCAAGATGAATGAAATTCAGCTAACCACCAGCTAGCCAGTGCCACAGAAGACAGGTTTTGCTGGTATCTTTTAAACATCTTTATATGTATTCCTGATACACACTATTCAATTTTTAACAATATGTATTCAGCACTTACTATGGGCCAGGTGCTTGTCTGCACGTTTACTATACATCAGCGTGAAAAGTTGACAGAAGTACGTCCTTTTATAGATCTTATGCCCATCTGACAGTTCTATGTTTTTATTTTATATATTTATTATACATATGAAATAAATATAACATTTTATTATTTTAAGAATATACTGAGTTGCATTTCTTGAAACGCATGATTGATAAGATGAAAGGCCATGCTGACTGCCTCATGATTTATCGGTTTCACATGCCTGTGCCCGGTAATATGAACAACTACTTTCAATATAACAATATAACAACCATTATTGATTTCCCATTATCTTGTTTTAAAATCCTGCACCATTTTTAATGTGTTTTTTATTTTTTATTCTCTTTTAAATAAACTAAAAACAAATCAGGCTGGAGAGACAGCTCAGCAGTCTAAGCGCCTGCCCGGCAAGTACAAAGACCTGGTCCTGCCCTCAGCACCACAGGCTGTGCCAGCCCCACACCGGGCGTGGCGGCATGCACCTGTAACCCAGCGCCGGGGAGGCGGTGGGCCACTGCGTCTGAGCTGCAAAGCAAAATCAAAGCAATGGTTAAAAAAAGAGAAAGACGGGTAAATAATAACTTTCTCATGCATGAAAATAGCCCTTATCATCCTCTACTTGCTAAGTAAAGCTCCAAGTGCCGTGTTACAGGTCCCATGCCAACAAAAGTCAAAATGGACATTTAGCAACAAAAATTAAGCTTGACACTGAGAATATGAATGGTTCCTGTTCTTAGACAGGTAGAATAGCCATGAAATGTACAAAAAGAAGCACGTTCAGAAAAAATGTTGAGGGTAGGAGATGGCTCAGTAGAATAAGCACTTGCCTGGCAAGTGCAAGGGCCTGAGTTCAATCCCCAGTTTCACTAAAAAAATAGAAAGAAAAACAAAACCTTTCAAGAGAAGACAATTAACTACCGAATCTTTGTCCTAAACAGTGAGAGAAGAATGTGGTTCTGCAGGAGCCTGAGTGGCTGAGGACACTGGACACCGAGTCTCAGGAAGTACACTGTGAGGACACCAGCCTTGGTGAGAAGCCCGGGACGGTGCTCTTCCCTCGGTGACCGCTCCGAAGGGAGAGGGGGCATGTAAGTTACAGCAGAATGCACCAGCCCTGAGATTAAGTTGTACCTCTCTAAGGACAGGATTGCTTTTCTCCAGGGCTCAAACATAAAATGGAAAACTTTTTGTCCTTTTCTGTCTACTTCTCTGAGACAGATCATTTCCCCAGCATCTATATTTCCTTGACAGGTCATCTCCTGCACTCAGGGGATCAAAAATAGAATCTATCCTATATTACAGACCTAATTCATAGTCTGTGACAAAATACCTGAGGCTACATCATTTATAAAGAATAAAGTTCACCGTGGGTCCTGGTTCTGCAGGCTGGAGGGCCAGAGGGCATAGCACCAGCTTCCAGTGAAGGACATCTTACATAAGGCAGCATGGCAGCAGCACAAAAGTTCTGGTCTCTTTTTATCTTCTTCTAAAGCCACCGCTGCCATGATATGGAGCCACCATCATGACCCCATCTAATTTTAATCCATCTCAAAGCCTTACCTTCAAATACCATTCACATATGGATTTAGGCATTTAGTTTCTAACACATGAACTTTCAAGGAACACATTTCACTCATACCACCCCCACTCCACAGTCCAGCCAGACCCCAATTCTGAGCACCAAACCTGCATCTGCAGATGTGTACTCAACCTCTGCTCTTGGATGTCTCACAGAAACACATGTGACCACGCCCCAAACCAAGGCCACGCCCCCAGCCTCCATGCCCTTCAGTGTCTCTGGTCTGTGTTATAGCTCCACTGCCCACCAAGAACCCTGGCGCCAACCTTCCACTGTGTCGTCCCATTCCCTCACAGTGTACAACCAATCCCCACGCAAACAAGTCTTCCTCTTACATTCCTTTAACATCAACATACTTCTCCTCAACTCTGTGAACAATCCTTATCTTAGAGAGGCCAAGACTGCCCTCGACTCAATTCAGGCTCCCAGGGCCCCAAAGACAAAGTTTGAATTCATTTCCCTCAGCCTACACTTCCCTGCCCTCCTCTAGCTTCATCATGCTCTGCCAAGCCTTCCTCCAGTTTTCCTCCTCATTCTGCAGGCCCCTGCCCGCCGGCCCTCCCCACACATAGCCACCATGGTCTCTGCACTACATTTCCACTGCACATTGCACACCTCCTTCCTAGTACTTACTAAAGTGTGACCAAATTATATGGCTGTTATGACTTCTGTCTAGATACTCCCCAGAGCTTCACATGCTCATAGATGGAGTTTCAGGGAGGTAAGGGATCATGGGTGCGTGCAAGTGGATTAGCCCACAGATGGGTATGATGTCAGCAGGTGAAGCCTGGAGGGAAGCGGTGGCCCCGGTAGGAGTGCCCGGAAATGGCCTCCCTTGATCTCAGCCCTGCCTCCTGCCTGCCCTGCCTCCTACCTACCCTGCCATGAACTGTTTCTCCTCTGCCATGCTGCTCTGCCTAAGAACCAGCCTGCTAGGGAATGAAACCTCTACAAACTGTGAGCCAAAATGAACCTCTTCTTTAAGTTGTGGATGTTGGGTGTTGTGTATCAGCAATAAGAAAATAACTTAGACAATGGTAAGTGTTTTAATTTTTTAAATTATTACAGTCAAGTCAGGCGTGGTGGCGCATGCCTGTAATCCCAGCACTCGGTAGGCTGAGGCAGGAGGATTGTTGTGAGTTCGAGACCAGCCTGAGCTACAAAGTGAGTTTAAGGCCAGGCTGAACTGCATAGTGAGACTCTGTCTTAAAAAGACAAATATATATATATATATATTACAGTAACAGACATACTGCCATTAATCCCCTGAAATACTCTCCTTCATTTTGAACACGCCTATCCCATCATCCTTGGCTCTCTCTGAAGAAGCTCTAAAAGCTCTGAAAGTCTTCTTTCTTGCATGTCTTTATGAAGTGTGATCAAAAACCTGGTGAATGCGCTTCTGTCTATCATCCTCTGGAAGGCAGGTTTGTAAAAACTCTGTAGTGTGTCCTTGCCCACCTTAATTCTCCAGATCAGGCTCCTTGTAACTTCTGGCTCTTCCCTCAGATCAAATGTCTTGAATCCACTCAAGGTATCAGAACAGCCACAGCAGGGCAACTAAAGTCACTCGTGAAATAGGACTTCAGAATTGCTGCAGAAAGTGGCAGGGGTGACGGCGTCAGTGTGTTGGAAGTGAGGAGGAGGATTAATAGCAATGTCTTTTATCATAATAATTTTTAATTTGAACATTCACCAATTTTCTGTCACCCATCATACAATTAGTTTATTGTGTGACTATTATCTGTTTTCCCTACTAGAAAAAGATTTTAAAAGGAGATGCTGTGTCTGTTGTGATCATTCTTTGACACATTCAAGGGCCTTGACAGATGCTAACTGTAGAATAAAAGGACTCACAGCCTCATTATCACTCATTCTCTGTAGCATCCTCTCCTCTTTCACCCTCAGTCTCAGATCAACCCGACCCCTATGATGTCAGCAATCCACACTTGGCACTGAATTACCAAAAATTTTTAATGTTCTTAAATCTTTACCGTGTCAACCCATAGCCCCTCACCACCCCAGGTCATGAGCATGTCCCCTCACTTGACATGTACTGTATGCATCTAACATACAGTGGGAATTAGGGTACAAGACACTTGCCAATTCCGAAGTCAGATAACCCGCTGGTTCTTTATACATTTTCATGTATTTCCCATATCACTTAGCTCATTCCCATAAAGCATACTTAGGGAAGCAGCTTGTGCACGATCTTAGATGCTGGGGAAAACCTTCTGACAACTCATCTATCATATCCTTTTTGTGGTTTCCCAGGGAAGCCTTTGAATGAAACACAAGCCAGCACTGTAACACATTTCTCAGGGTCCCCAGAAGGAGCATTAAAGAAAGGTTCCATGCCCAAGACTCAAGTCTTAACTAACCATTGTATTACCATTCTTGAATTGATGATCAAATAGCCTGTGCCTACTTGAGATAATGACTTCAGTCCACCTGACTTAGAAAGTCTCACTTCTATTGGATAAGTGATTTTTCCAACCCTAAAAAAGTTGGGAATCAAATATTACAAACATGAAATAATTTAGGCTTACATTTCTGTGTTAAATTTAAGGATAATTTTTATAATCATCAGGACAGTTGCCATGTTTTTAGTATTTAGTTGTTGGCAAAGATTAAGAGCACCTGACATTAAAAATAAAAATGTCAATCTAAACGTGACTGTGCATCATTTAACGCAGCATTTATTTAACAATTATTAAATATAGTCTTTGACCCAGAATTGGAGGAATGCAAGAGTTCATATACTACTATAGGGCCTAATGGACTGCTTTAAAGAAGTCAGGGGGTGAGTGAGTGAACTGTATCCCCATCCAGGAAACGCAGTGCTTCCTCCTGCTGCCAGCCCCCAAGTAACATCTGTGTTTCTCCTCTGCTCTTTCATATTTCCAATATCCACAAACAGTTCTTTGTATGAAATATGCACTATTAGAGATGTGTAGTTTCAGGTTTCCTGACTAATTTAGCTTATAATTTTTCTGAAGATATAAATATACAAAACCACAAGCAAGTTGAGACTCACAGTAAGCCACGCATGACATGAAATGGGCAATGGTTTCTTGGATATGACACCAAAAGCACAAGCAACAAAAGCAGAAGTAGACAGACGGGATTGTGACAAGCCACTAAGCTTCTGCCCAGAAAAAGAAACAATGACAGAGTGTGGAGACAGCCTACAGACTGGGAGAAAATGCTTGCAAGCCAGACATCTGATGAGGGGCTACAACCCAAATATAGGAGGAACTCAACCCAGTAGCAAGCAAATAAATGAACCAAGTAAAGTCTGGGGAATTAACTTGAAGATGCATTTCTCAGAAGAAGACACAAATGGCCAATAAGTATAAAAAACTGTTCAACCTCACTCATCAGATAAATGCAATTTAAATACACACCAACATGCTGTCTCACACTTGTCATAACAAAAAGATAAAAAATAAAAAGTGCTGACAAGGATGTGGAGAACAGGGAGCCCTTGTACACTATTGGTAGAGATTTAACACAGCCATCATGGGAAACAGAACAGAAATGCCTCAAAATTTAAAAAATAGAATTGTCATCTGATTCAGCAAACCCCCCTCCGGGGTGCACATCCAAAGGAACTGAGATTGGCATGCTGGGGAGACTTCTGCCTGCACAAGTCCACTGCACCAATGTCCACAACAGCCCCAGCATGGTGTTCTCATCACCAGATGAACGCAGAAGGAAATGCAGTGCATAGGCACAAGGAAAAGCCACAAAGCCTTAGAAAAGGAGATGCTGAGTTATTTGTGACAACACGGACGAACTTGAAGGATATTCTGCAAAGTCAGGAACAGGTAGACAAATACTGAATGATCTCCCTCATATGTGGAATCTAAGAGTTGAACTTGGAGAAGCCCAGAATGTAATGGTGGCCAAAGAGGCTGGGGAAGGACAAGAGGTGACCTTATTCAAGGGTCTGAGGTTGCAGCGTAATGGGAGAAGGTGTGGAAATCTCCCACACAACATAGCGATGACAGTTAATGCATATTGCAAAACTGCTGAAAGAGATATTTAAGTATTCTCATCACAAAAAGATAATGTGTGTGAGTAAATAATGTTAATTAACTTGGTTTAATCATTCCACAATGTAAATGTATAGCAAACATTACATAACACCCCATAAATATATAAAATTGTCATTTATCAAGTAAACATTGTTCTAAATCTTTCAATGCTTTACAACAAATTATGTTAGCAATGGTACAAGTGAATACTCTCAATTTGACAATAAACATATAAACTAATTCAGATTTTCTGCAGGAAAGTTTGTCAGTATAAATAAAAAAACCAAGAGACATAATTTGAGCCCCAGAAATACACTCCTGAGAATTATCCTGAGAAGTAGTAATATAAATGTTCAAGACTTATATACAAAGATATCCATTATAATGTCACCTATAATACGAAAAATCAAAATAAAACTATACCAAGGTCTGGAGAGTTAGCACAGCAGACTAAGCACCTGCTTAGGCACGTGCAAGGACCAGAGTTCGATCCCTGGTTCTACATGCCACACCATTCCTGCCCACAGGTGCACTGAGACAGCAACTGAGTCCCAATGTGGTGGCACAAGCCTGTGATGGCACAAGTCCTGGGGAGGCTGAAAACAAGAAGATCATGATGAGTCCAAGTTGCATAATGAGACCCTATACCAAATACATTAATAATAACAATAATAATAATAATACCATACCAAAAAATCCATCAATGAAGAACTGGTTAAATTATTTTATGCACACACACCCCCCAAATAACTATCAAAATAATGTTGCCCTATAATTCTTTTTTTGTTTTGTTTTTTGTGGTACCACGGACCTTACACTTGCCAGGCCCATCCTAATAATTCTTGACATGGAAACAGTCATCTCATAAATTTTTATGTGACAAAGTAAGGTTTTAAAGAGCATATATAATATCTTTTTTATGTATTTAGTACAGTGTCTACAGGATCTCACTACACAAATGAGACTTACAGTAGTCCTCTTGTTTGCAGCCTCCCAAGTGCTGAGATTATAAGCACGGGCCACCACACCCAGGCTCAGTCAATGTCTCAGCATCCCCTGGGGTTGGGGCCAGTAGGGCTCGCCGAGGATCAAAACCCAGTTCCTGTGTCTGACTAAGCAGGCACTTTAGTCCGCTGACCCAGCGCAGGGACAATGGACCTACACAACTACTCCTGCAACTAGAGACAAAAGAGGCCATCAGAGTCCAGGGAACCTCTTCCCTTCAGGCCTGGGTGTCATCTGTGATTCACAGGCAGCGTAGTGAGCCACACAGACCCCCCAAATGGTGAGAGCACCCCTCTCACCAAGGGAAGACCACCACCTGCTCAGTGAACCCTTCCACTCCTTAATATGATTTTACTCACATAGCCTAAGTACATAATAGAAGGCTAAAAATACCATTGCTTGTTAGGACTGAAAGGCTGAAAGCTGAAAATTTCCCAGGCTTCACTCCAACAGTATTGAAAATGCAGAATTTTTTTTTCCCACACTAACAGAAGCTCAGGGAATTGAGACCAATGGCAATGAGGTCCAGCCTCCATCTGGACCAGGCAAATGTAGGCACTGCTATTTTCGAAGTCTCAAAATGCCTCACAAGAGTCTCTAGGATGAACACATAGAACAATCAGAAAAAATTACTATGGGATGTAGGAACTGGAAACCATAAGCCAGGCAGAATAACATGGGGGGGGGGGTCAGTGCACCTGTAATAACCTTTTCAAGTTAAGATACCAACTCCCCAAATCACGATTTCACCAGAATCCTTTTTCTTGACCGCTCATAATCATACAGAACAATGCATTACAATTTGGGTGCATTATTTTTCCTGCCACCATTTACAGAGTCAATCAAAACTCTTCTACATTTTCTATGTTTAAATTTCTATGCTACAACTTTGTCTCAAAGATTTTCCTTCAGTCTGAAGAGGAGGAAAGAAATATAGAGAAATTATGAAACATGGTGAAAAAAGATATAAAATGCATAAGAATTAGGAAGGAGAAACAAAATTTCATTGCTAGCATGTGACACACTATATTTTTAGCAAACCCAAAGGCATCTATGAACAACTACAAAAATCTACTATTAAATTAAGGAGGAAAATATGGTACAGGGTTAGAATGCCAAAATATGCATGTTCCTACATGCTAGCAGTCAACAATAAAAATGGAATTTCAAAACAATACAATGTATAATGGTATAAAAATCAAATATGTAGGAAACATTTAATAAAAATGTGCAAGACCTCTACATTGAAAAAACAGATATGCCATGCACATGAACTATAGAGACAGTGACTTTTCCCATCTTGATCCATACATTCAACAAAGTCACACTCAAAATCCCAGCAAGCTCAGGTTGGTTTTTTTAAAGAATCTAACAAGTTTATTCTAAAATTTATATGGAAATACAAAGGATTTAAAATGTCCAAGATAATTTTGAAAAAAAATTCAGACTTTTAGACTTTGTATGAAACTGTGGTAAATAAGAGGATCCATATTTTAAAAAGAAAACTTGAATGAGCACTTTATAAGACAAACAGCTAGACACTCAGTATGGAGTTAAAACAATATATCTCATGAAAGGACAGTGAGATACCATTGCTCATATAATAATAATAATATATATATATATATATATGCCTATATATATATATATATATATATATATATATATAGGCATACCACTAAATGACAGTAAAAATATAGATCAACCCTCATATACTTCTGATGACAATGTCACAATGTAAGACAGAACAATATATTTAGAAAAACATTTGGTGGTTTCTTTTAATGTTAAACATATGCCTAGCCCATGAGCCAGCAACCCATTCCTAGGTATATTTCCAAGAGAACAATGAATTGATTCAAGGATGTTTGTAACATGTTTATAACCAACCCATATAACAATTCACAGAACATATACAATCGCCAAGCAGTCATACAGCAACGAAAAGAAATAACACCTTGTTGACACAATGGCACAAGGTATGCTCAGAAATACAGCATTAAGAAAAACAGCACAACACGAAAGAGAACATATTATATGATGTGAAGTATCTGAAGTTCCAGACATGAAGAGGGTCCATGGTGATGAAAATCAAAACAGTCATTATTTCTGGTCAGTGACACAGGTTATTCACTAGTAAGGAATATGAAGGAACTGGGGGCGACAGAACCGCGCTGTATCCTGAGCTAACCAGCTATTGCACAGATGTATCCATTAGGCTGTACAATTATGAGCTTTGCATATTGCTATATATCTCAATGCAAAAAAAAAAAGTACAAAAGCAACAAGATGCTAAGAAGTGACAGGAGAAATGCATACACAAGAGGCTGTGGGAGCAGTGGCTCTGGGGTGGCCATGATGGATGTGGAGAGGGCAGAAATCAGAAAAAGTGCTGATTCAAAATGAAACAGGGAAGATTTGGATCTAGGGAGAGAAGGAAATTAAAGCAAACTGCCAAGAGAGAGAGATTAAGCCCAACCACATGCAATTTTTCACATTCGACCATTTTTCAACCTTCTAAAAATGACAGATTCATAGGACTCAGCCTAATAGATAAAAAACAAAGAGGCCAAAGGAAGTTTTTGAGGACCCTCCTCTATTTGGGGAAAAGAAAAAAGAAAAGCCAACCCAAAAGCAGATGGGGAAAGCAAGTAAAATAATCACTGTAATGCAATACTTTTATGGGCTCTGTGCATTTGAGAAAATATAATACCTTCATTAAAAACTACTAATTAAAAACTCTTCTCCTTGAATGGACAATCTGCAGAAACTATGCATAGCCAAAATGCACAGAAGAGGAAGGTTCAACATGAAAACCATCCAAGAAACAAGTGTGAAGACCTTGGATGCTAAGCCATTCTCTGAAATGAGGGTATGATTCTGGCAAGGATTGAGAAAAACACTCTCACACAGTTCGAGACACTGAGGTAATTTGAACATCTACTAATAGGGTATTTCAAAATTCTATATACTTATTTTAAAAATAACCCATTTTATTAAACTGGGTAATGATATGGGAAAGCTCAGCATAACTCTAATCTTTACAATAAAGTTATATGGGGCTGGGAAGATAGCTCAGCAGTCTAAGCACCTCCCTGACAAGAGCAAGAGCCCAAGTTTGATCCCCAGTATCTCAGGCTGTGCCAGCCCCAGAATCCTGGACACAGTGTCAGCCACCAAAACAGGGCATGGTGGTACACACCTGTAAATCCAGTTCTGGGGAGGCTGAGACAGGAAAATCACTGCAAGTCCGAGCTCTGTAGTGAGACCCTGTACCAAATAAATTAATAAAGATCAAACTATATTTGGCCTTTATTAGTTGATGAGGAAAAAGAAATATATTTATAGATATAGATTATTTAAAATTACACCACATGGCAGGATTATAATTAAAAAATCTTTTTGTTCCATATTATGGCTTAGATTTCAAATGCTCTTCAAAACACATATGCTAAAGGCTTTGTTGCTACTTAATGGGACTTTAGGGAAGTGGCTGAATTCACCAAGAGCATTAATTCACTGATAAACTCACTCTTTGATAGCTTTATTGGAAAGTGATAGAAACCAGAGGAGAGACCTGGTTGGAAGTAGTGACTCTTGGAGGTGGCCTGAAGGGGCTACTTATGGCTCCAGCCCCCTGCTCTCTGGCTATTTCTCTCTCTGCTTTCTGGCCACTACAAAATGAGCCGATGTCCTCTGCCACACTCTTCCACCATTATGTTCCCACCTTTTCATGGCCCTAAAAGAAATAGAGCCGCACACATGGACTGAACACCTTAAAGCCAATAATTATAATTAAAATTCTAAGAATATACATAAATATATTCTTATACAAAAAGGGACAAGGAAAGAAAATGTTGTGATTATTAAGAAATAATTTGTGCTGGGGATATAACTCAGGAGCACAAGCACCTGCCCGGTAAGCACAAGGTCCTAAATTCAATTCCTACTACAAAAAAGAAAGAAAGAAAGAAATTATTTAACCTCTTCCTTTTCTCAGCTTTTGAAATGGCTTTGACATTTTTGTAAGCTGATCTTCCAAGAGAACACTCTCTGCAGGAAGGAACTGACCACTGCCTTCCCTGGCACAACAGTCCTCCCTGATAGCGAAGCTGAAATAACGAGGGCACAGACACAGGGTAAGACTTTTGCATCCACGCAGCTTTGGGCAAGTAGCATTTCAAAGGCATTAAACACAATCACCAGGTATGAAAGGGCAACTCCATTACCCACAGCTTAGATGCAAGAAATAGAAGCTCATAATGACTCTGCAGAGAGGGAACACCCTCTGCCAGCAAGGAGAACCCAGGAACTAACACTAGGAAGTCCTACGGCCTCCAAGAGGCTTCAGGACTGAAGGCAGCCTCCGACAGTGTCTCAAGTGTATAACTCAAGTGCTGGTGGCCAGATGACCAGTACCCACACAACAAAGGGCATACAACCTTGCCAAAGCATGCACACTTCCAGTTGTCTTCCTAAAGGTGATGGTGGACTTGTACAATCACCTACACATGTCACTTTGCTGTCCCTGTGGCCCACACCCTACTCAGATCTGCACAATGACCTGCTAGCTAAGATTCAGAATTCCACCTGAGGTCAGAGGATAGGGGTAAAGCAAAGCTGGGCCAATGAACCCCAAGGTGCCCCTCCATGGCAAGACACCCTGAACACTGTGTCATCTTCTTAAGCTAAGTAATGCTCTGATCTTACCCTGTTACTCCTTTGAGAGGAACTGTTTACCGGACTCTGGGCATACCTTAGTGCTACTGGGGTGAAAGATTCATTCTGTCAGAACTGGGATAAAGTGGAGAGATCCTTCCCTCACTGCCTGGCAGAATCCCGCAGTGCATGCTCACCCTGTCCTGTGACTCCTCCACTTAGGACGCAAAGCCCTCGAGGTCTGGAGGCAGGAACATGGACACAGACATGGAAAGCAGTGGTTGTAAGGCTGGGCCAAGACAGAAAAATAGAAGAATTGCCATTTCCAGTGATACTAACAGCCTCCAAGTTCCTTCAAAAAGGAAAAGTAAGATGAAATAAAAATTCTGTAAAAATGAGATAAGCTAAAAGACAGTAGCTTTTAGCTACTGCAGACTTCTGATGTCCTGCAGAAGCTGTCTGCAGAATTTCAGCCCCATTTCAGTCAGGCTTTAAAATGCCCATCCTGTCTCCCCATTCCCATGAAATCTGCTCATTCCCACAAAACTTGGAGGAAAGCAGCCTCATGCCCCCATCCCCCACAGTCCAATGGGGTGCAGCAGGTATTCAGAGGCCTCAGGGGCCAAAGCATCCCCTGAACTTGCTTCCTCTGAAACTGGCTCCTACCTCCCTGGCTGCCCCTCTTCAGTATTCCTTGGGAGTGCAGTCTGCTCCTTTCCTCACCTCTAGAGAGTGGAGGGGATTAAGAAGGAAACACAAGCTTTGTCCTACCCCAAGAACTCCCTCTAGTCATCTCAGCTAGAAGCAGCTCACGCCTGACCTCCACCCTGCACTGCTCTCAAGGGCCCAAGCTAGACATCCCCACTGCTGTTTGGCAGACATCTCAAAGCTTACCCTACCTGAAACATAAACGTAATTCCTCTTCCTCCATCCTTTTGCTTGCCACCTTCCCCCACGTCAGCAAATGAAAACTTCCTGAAGCTAGTTCCTCTTGAAACAAGGTAGTCGCCCCACTGTTTATCTCCTTCTTGTCACTCCACACTCCACTCACCACCAAATGCGACAATGCCCCAAAACGGCCACTTTGTGCCCTGAGGGGCCTCTGTAATCTCTCATGGGGATGGTTACTATTGCCTCCTGCCCAGTTCCTGCCTTCTGCGTTCTATTTTCCCTACAGCCATCAGAGTGAGCTTTAACAGCATAGATCATGTCCAAGAATTCCCAGCCTAAAACCCTTGGAATCACTGGCTCTCCACTGCACTGAGAACAAAATGTCCAACTCCTGAGCACACCACTGGCCCCTCTGTGTGCTCTTTCTTCAAAGCTCTTCTCTCTTGACCCATCTCTCACATTCAGCTGCTCTGTGCTGCAGCCATCACAGCTCTAGCTGCTCCTTCAGGCTCGGGGATGCTTGGAGGTGTCGCCCCCAGATCTCTGTCCTGACCCCATCACTTGAGTTTCTGTGCACCTCCTCAACCACAACGTTCCCCATCTCTGTCGCTCTGTGATGCCCTTTTCCTCTGTCACCCTTCTTCACTCATCATGCCTGGAAGTGCATTGTCCCTTGGTTGACTTCCTTGTGTGTCTGACCACCGAGGGGACCTCCTCTGAGCATCACCATTCAGACCAACAGGGCCTGCACTTGAGCCTGACGGAGGAAGCAAGCTGAGAAGGACACCAAAGGCGAAGGGAGCCAGGCGAGCCAGCATCAGGAAACCACAGCTCTATTTTTGGCCTCTTCCCGCCAGCAACCCCACAGAGCCAGTGGCCTCTCAGTCCCAGTATTGGGAGCTTTTGTTGTGCATTTTTTCATGAAAGATCCTCCCTCTACCCAAGCCAGCTGCAGTAAGCAGCCAACACTGAGTACCAGCTTAGGTCAACTGCAAAGGAATGGGACAGAAGAGGACCGACCCTACACACCACAGCACTTTGCCTGTGTCATAGAAGAAGCACCAAGGCCCCATGGAGCCTGCCTTCTTTTGGATGCCCTGCTGGTCCCCAGAGAGTCAGAATCAGAAAATGAAGCAGAGCTGCCCCTCCTCTTCCAAAACAACATCTCTCTCTTCACACAAAACCCACTCTTTTGGAAGTAAACCCCAGTCCCATCACCCTTGCTCTCCAAAAAGGGGGGAAAAAAAAACTCTGCCACCCAGAGCCCACTGGTCACTAAGTACACATTTTATTTAAGACCATGGGCAAGGTGGCCAGAGCCCTCTCCGCACAACACTGTGGCCGGTTCACGGTCCATGCCTCATTCGCCTCCAGCCCATCACTCAGCAGCTTTCGGCAAGTATTAACTGCAGCACCTAAGTAATAAATTGGATTATTTCCCCCCTGCACATCTGAACATATAAAGCAATCTGCCAACATTTAAGGAATCACATCATGCCAGGAGGTGTTAATCATATTTGAGGAAGTGAGAAATTCAGACACAAAGATAATGCCAGCTTGCCCAAACATTACAAAGCACATCCAGCTAAGTGCCTCTGCAATGAGGGACAGCCAGGCTTCTTCTGCCTCTGATTAGTCATACCTTGTCACATAATAAGAAAGACCTGATTGCAAACACATAGCCACTTTGCCACACTCCTCAAGCCTTTTTAATAAAAATAGATCCCTGCTGCCACCCTCCTTCTCTGGGAAACAAAGAGCCCACCAAGGAGACATAATTCATCTCACTTTCAGTCACTCACTGAAGGTTAATGGCACAGTATGCTGTCGGCAGCCAGTTGTGTGTGCTGTTTGACTTTTCACTCAAGAGCCTGCTACCCTGTACAACCCCAGGCAAATGCCTTTATTTAAATCACCCCCAACCACCTCCATGGTCTAAGAGCAGGTTCTTCTTGACAGCTCTCCATGAGCTTTTGTTCCAACTCCGGCCTGCAAAATCAACCCAAAACAATGGCCTGTGCCACAGCGCCTCCTTGCAGGGAGGAGGGGACGTTGGGGTCCTATGGCACTACAGCCTGCTCCTCTGGATGTCGCCAACTTCAGGGGACCTAAGCCTACCACCTTCAAAGATGGAGAGTAGAGGAAGTGTAGCAGGCTCCACCCATCAAAGGGGCCACAGGGCTTGCCACCACCCAGAAGGGTGCCTGGACCACTGGGATGGGATCCTTGGATGCTGCACTCTGTGAACACTCCAGAAACAGCCACTGCGGGCCTGGGATCCACCAAAAATGCCTCTGGAGGAGACATGAAGACTGGGATGCATAGTGACGGACGATGGCTATTTATGCCCTGCGGTGGACTACAAGGAACTGAGAAGTCAGTCGTACCCCTTAAAGTGAGGGCCGAAGAGATTTGCACCCCCTCCTCATTCTCTGCATGTAAGTCTCTGGGAGGGGTCTGGTGTCTTACTTAAGCTCCCCAGTGTGGAGCAGTACTCCCTGCAGAACACAAGCAACAACTCAGCCTTCGTGACCCCTTCTGGTGGCTCCTCTGATTGTCAGATGGAGGTGGAGAAGAGGACACGAGCTGGAGGAAGACCGAGGGGAAAGCAGAACACAAGATTCGTGCTTTCAGTAATGCCAGAAAATGCACTGCCAATCCCAGCATTGGTAAATCAAGGGAACAGCATAACCAGCTCACAACTAGGTCTGCTTAGGATTCAAACACACCAGCACGTCACTTCTGGGGTTAAACCTCTCTACTGGGTCATTTGGTTTTCTCCTCTCAACAAAGCCCCTTTCAGACAGAAAATTGCTCCTCAGTATTGTCCCTGTCACATGGAAGGAAACAAGACCACCCTGTGGTGCAAACGGTCCCACAGCTCTCAGAGCCGAGCTCCATGACTCCTGATCCCCACAGTCCCCTCTCTTGTCTCTAAAATGTGCCCTCTACACCTTCAGGTAGGCACTACGTTGGCATCTAAAGATGATTCCTTTTTCCTCATAAGAAGTGAAAAAAGGGGGCACCATTTGCCACACATCACTGAAAGAGCCCCGCTGGCAGAACTAGGCAAGGATGAAGAGGTGCAGGCTGCACAGGGCTAGGGCTTCTGGGGCTTCCAGCTCCACCACCTCTGGCCCCTCCAGCCTGGACGCAGCCAGCAGGCAGTTCCATCCCTGTGACTTCAACCTTTGCTGTGCAGTTCCGAAGCAAGAAGAGGAGAGCTAAGTGTTATGTTTCAGCTGCCCAACTACTTCTCACTCCATCGCCATGGCACCTCCTCCAGCTCCCCAGGTACCTAGCTGATGCTGCCACAGCCAATCTGAGGACCCAGTCTCTACTGGAAGTGCAGAGGGAAACGGAAAGGCATAGTATGTTTACTGGTGCTCGTTATTTTCAAATAATAACAGTTCTCCCTATGCATTGGTTTAAGAATTGAAGTCCGTATTACATTTTTTTTTCATGTATGTATTTGGTACAGGGTCTCACTATGCAGCTCAGACTCATAGTGATCCTCCTGTGTTTTCAGCCCCCAGCCCTGGGATTACAGGTGTGCACTAGCACATCTGGACTTGGTCCCTGTCTCAGAACACACCTAAGGTGGGGCCGCATGGCATGCAAGACCAGGAGTCAAACCCTGGTCCCTGCGCTTACCAAAGCTGGCTCTTAGTCCAATGAGCTATTTTACCAGCCCTTAAAGTCTGTATTTCCTCAGATGTGACTCTCTTCTCTCCTAGCTTCAAAAAGGGCAAAGGAAGTCGATGTGTTCTTACATTGATTAATACTGATTTTTTCAGTGGGTAAAGAATGAACAAACAAAAAAAAAAAATCTGTAGGAGGTCAGACTCCTAAAAAAAATAGAAGCTAACTGTCTTCTCCACTCATGAGCTCAGAGCCAGACATAACCCAAAAAATGGCAACTGGCCTAATGTTCCCTTTGCTTCCATTGAACTAATCTATAACTAGCAGAGCAGTAATTCAGCCCAGCTCAGTATGATTCGGGCTTATCTTTGGCCAAAAATGAACCATTCTGGAGTAACCTTCCCCATAGCCAAGCCTGGTTCCTCACAGCAAACCTTTATTGCTATCTCTTGTTTCCTTTTTCCTATTTCAATATTGTCTATTGCTTGCTACTTTCAGGGAGTGTAAGCGAGTCACTGCATTACTTTCTCCCACTTCTACGCCACTTATATCTAGAAATATCACTAGTTTGATTAAAGCAATGTAGTTCTTACATTGTTATGCCTATTAACAGAATTTGACCCAGACAGCCTTGGCTCAAATTCTGCCTCCCAATAGGCATGAGCTCTAAGAACTTCACATTATTTTCAATATTTGTGAACAAAAACCCTCCTCATGATACAGGCAGCTAAGTTAGGCAGAAATATTATATAAGTAGACAAAGAGGGCTAGGCCCTCGAAGAAATCAGTGCAGAAAATAACATATTACAGCTGTAGCTGGAGATGCAGTTGATGAAGACCAGGCTTCAGGAGAAAGAGGGAATAACTATATCTACATGCCACCCCAGGGAAAAGCAGTAATAATATTCTAAATAGGCATCAGTCAGGGCTTTCAAGGGAGAAGATATAATGTAAGACACATAATTTATAGGATTATTTTATAATATTCACCCAAAGAGTCAAATGCAAAAGAGTACAGGAGATCTAGAGACTCAAAGAATCCAGCTGAGGGCTGGATCCCATGGTGATGTCCTATACCAGTCCAGGTGAAGACCTAAAGCCCATGGCAACATCTTTCACGAGTCTATCTGGAGGCCTACAGCCTACGACAATGTCTCATGCAAGTCTATACCAAAGACCTGCACTGGCAAGGCCCAGAGGTCAGTGGTGGAAACTTGAAAGTCTATGCCAGCAGAATGAAGGATCTGTGCCAGCAGGCTGAGAGAGCTGCCCTGGAGCCAAAAAGTGATGCTCCAGGCAAGGACCAGAGCTTCCCCCAAAAGAACCACAGCCATCCTCAATAACAGAGATGAACCAAGTTCCTCAAACAATGAAAACAGCTGAGTTCATATCAGGAAAGCCAGTGTGACAAGCTTCTCCAGGAGAATCAACAGTGCGCCAGTCTCCCCTCCAGTTCTCTTTATGTTGCTGGTAACAATCCTCAAGTGCGCCTTCCATGCCCAGCACCACGTTGATTCGGTTTAGCTGGATGTTACAAGTTGTCTACCAGTTGTCAGTACAGCACAGGGACCAAGACCTCCTGACCCATCTCTTCTAGAAAAGGTCCTCAATCTTTCCATGCACACTTGCTATGTGACTTGCTTCCCCACAGGATTACCTAAGTCACTGTATTCGTAAACTTATTGGTTGCCCATAGTCTTGTCCCACCTTGTACCCACCTTGTGATTCTGTACCTACTTCATGATTTTGATCTATACAACTTCCTTTGCAAAGTGGCTTGTGGGCAACACACTCTGGGGCCCCTCCTGTCCTTCACAGGCAGGAGTTGTCTTTCCCTCAATAAATATTTCCTAATCTTAATTTCCTTTCTTCCTCAAAATGCATCCCCCAATTTTGGGGAACACAAACTTGGCACGTTAGTCATCTAGCAGGTTGAGAGTTACAACATTTCCCTCATAGCATTTGGAGGACTTACATCATTCCTAAACATTCACACTCATTTCATGAGTTTGTGGTGACAGATAAATATGCAACTGTATGCTGAGATTTAAAACAGAGCTGGGAGCACAGGGAGTTTCCTCTGTACCTTGTATTATTTTTCTTCTAAATTACTCCTTTTTCTGTTCATTTTTACCTCCATTTTTTACATAAAAGACTCTCCCAGACTACCTGGTTCTATTTGGCTGGCTGTTCACAATTAAGAGAGAGTTGTAAGAAGATGAATGAAAGTTCTGAAACAGTGGGTGGAATTCACTGTGGGTGATTGCAGAAAGTTGTCACATTGTTGGGGATCTGAACACATCAGACATCTTGCTTTGCAGGTTAATTTCTCAGTGGAGATAATCTTTGATTCTTGCAATATTTGTACCTATACACTTCTAAATTGGGTGGGGAAGCAAGGAGTCTCACCCTAAGTTTTTACTTCACTAAAGGGGTCTCAACCTTGGAATTATTCATATTTTTTTTGTTATATTTTGTTGTGATTGCCAACTCTTGTCAACTGTGATGCAAAATAAGGGTGTGTCCAGGGCCGGGCGTGGTGGTGCATGTCTGTAATCCCAGCACTCGGGAGGCCGAGGCAGGAGGATTGTTGTGAGTTCGAGACCAGCCTGAGCTACAAAAAGAGCTTAAGGCCAGCCTGAACTGCATAGTGAGACCCTGTCTCAAAAAGACAAAAAAAAAAAAAAAAAAAAAAAAAAAAAGAATGTGTCCAGGCATTGTCAAATATCTGTTTGATTTTTCTACACTCTGAGAGCTCCCAGTTCACACCGTCCACACTATACCATAAAGGGAAGTGGAATGAGATTATGGTTCCCTTTTCAATTGATCTTCCAATGAGCCAGCCCTACCTTCGGAATTATCGAGTACCACCTATATCTAAGGCTGTTCATAGTTCCGTGGTGCAGTTATTCACTGTCGGCAGTAGATTTTTAGTAGGAAAAAACTAGAATTCAAGTCAGTTACCTCTCATCCATGTGCATTCCTTATCTGGGCATTGCATTCACTATCTCTTATATGCAGACACCTATTCTAGATAGATGAATTGGGTGGAAATTAATAGGCAGCCAGAGAGGGCTCAGGCCCTTGGGGGAAGCAATGAACGCACTAAGATTGTGACTGTAGGTGAATCTGAAGACAGCCAGACCTCGAGATGGAGATGCCATAGCCAAGCCCAGAGGCCTCCCTCGAAATGAACAGCAGCTTGAAATTATATTATGATGAGCACCACCTGGTCCAATAAGCACAGAGGCACTGACTCATAGTGGGTGACCGGAACATCTGGACCCATGCTCCCATCCTTTTCCAGGAATATTTTTGTTGGTTCTATGGTTAGAAATTGAATCAGGAGCCCTGCCCCATCCACCCCCTCTGTCACCAGAGCTCAGCTGAGCTGTGGCTGCTTCTCCCACCCTTCTAGAAGTCAAAGACACAGAGCTACAGGGACCTAGTAAGCCCTACCTTGCCCTCCCTCACCCTTGCCAGAGCTCAGCTGGGCTGCGAGCACTTCTCCTACTGTCACCCTCACCATACATCATACCTCTGCTAAGCTGCTGCTGCCTGTCCCAGCGGTAGCAAGAGCCACAGTGAGCTCTACCCTGCCCTCCCCACTCCATGAAGAGAACCTTATGGACCTTCTGATGCCCTCATCATCATCAGACCCTTCTTGGGGTGCAGCTTGCCTCCCGCTCACCGGCGTGGAAGTCACACTGAGCCCCACACAGCAGGAGCTTTGGTGAGCCCACCTACCCTCCTGCTCTCATGGGAGCCTTCCTTACTCACCCCTTCGCCCCCCTATCATCACTGCTGAATCAGATAGAACGTTGGGAGCTCCAAAAATGTCAAAAGGAAGAAACAAAAGGCAATCTCAGACCTCCACCCCACCCAGAACAGGTCCAGGGCACAAGGGCATAGAAGAATTTGGGTGGAAGCCACACAACTGAAAGAAATAACTCCATCAGACTGTGGAGGAAATCAGATGAAAAATAATCTCCCAGGTAAAGAAAGAAATGACAATAATCATGAAAGAATTGTTCAGCACATCTAAAAAAGACATAGATAACAAAATAGAGGAGAATAGGAAAATGATAGAAACATTGCATAAACAATACAGGAAAAAACTAGAATGCATGAAACAGATTCAAACATATCCAATACATTAAGAATTCCATTGAAAGCTGGAAAAATCACTTGAACAAAACTGAAGATAGCTTTCAGATCTTGAAGATAGCATTGCAGTGAGTAAACACAAAAGGAAAGATCTCTTAAAAATGACAAAGAGGGCCAGCCAAATAGCTGACTGGATGGATTAAAGCAACTGCAAACACGCGCAGGGGTTGGGGGATTGATTCCCAGGCCTGCTATGCCAGCCCCACCACCAGGGTGCGCTAGGATGGCAATTTAGACTGGGCATGGTGGAACATGCCTGTAATCCCAGCACTTGGGAGGCTGTAAACAGGAGAATCACTATGCATCTGATCTAGTAGTGAGACCCTGAGCACCCTGTAGACCCTTCCCTAAACAATACCAAAAAATAATAGTAATCATAATTTCCCAAATAATCAGGAAATAACAATGCAACATCTACAAGATGATACAAAGAAAAACAATACAAGACTGATAGGTATCAATAAAACATCCGGAGTCAACACAAAAAGACTATTTGCAGAAGTAATAGCAGAATATTTTCCAAGAATGGAAAAAGAATCTGATATACAGCTAAGGGAGGAATATAGAAATCTAGTTAGCCATAATCAAAATAAATCTACACCCAGACACATAATAGTCAATACTCCAGAAATTCAGCAAAAGAAAAGAATATTAAAAGCTGTTAGAGAAAAGATATAGATCAACTATAATAGAAAGCCCATCAGAATCATGGCAGATTTCTCAACACAGACCATCAGATCAAGAAGAACTTGAAATGAAATATTTGAGATTCTGAAAGAAACAAACTTCCTGCCCAGATTGATGTACTCTGCAAAACAAGCTATCAAACTTAATGGAGAGATAAGTAACTTCTATCTTAAAGAACTACTGAGGAAATTCATGACCACAAACCAACCCTATAAAGAGTACTGATATATTCTAGAAAGAGACCCAAACAAGAGAAACAAAAAAAAAGAACCATCAAGCAGATCAAGCAATTAAACAGAGGGGCAAAGTAGGAATCCTACAGTAGGAAAATAACATAACAAAGATAAGCCAATACATATCAGATGTACCCATCACTGTAAATGGTCTCAATTCACCAATCAAAAGAAGTAAACTGGCAGAGTGGATCAGGAAACAAAATGCAACAATATGATGTATACAAGAAACACATTTAACTCAAAAACATTAATAGATTGAAAGTCAAGGGATGGAAAACAATACTCCATGCAACCGGAACCCAGAAAAATGCAAAGGAAGCTACCCTGGTTGCTGACATTACAACCTCAAACCAAGAGTGATTTAAAAAGGTAAAGGTCACTACAGCATCAGAATACACATTCTTCTCAGTTTCACATGGGACAGTCTCCAAAATAGACCATATATTAACACATGGAGCATGTTTAAGTAAATGTAAAGGAATCAAAATTATCCCATGCATATTATATGACCATAGTGCAATGAACCTGGAAATTATTGACAAAAGAAACAGCAAAAACTTCATAAACATGTGGAAACTAAATAAGACCCTCATGAACAACCAATGGGTCACAGATGAAATCGAAGAAAAAAAATAAATAATATTTACAATCAAACAAAAATGGAAATACAAATTACTAGAACCTGTCAAATGCAACAAAAGCTGTCATAAGAGATAAATTTATAGCAGTAAATTCTTACATCAGCAAAACAAAACAAGGCCATATAAGCAATCTTATGCTACACCTCACACTCCCAGAAAAAGAAGAGTAAGTCAAGATCGAAGCTGAAAGAAGACAGGCAATTATAAAGATCAGAGCAGAAATAAATGCAATTGAGGAAAAAAAAAAGAATTAATAAATTGAAGAGCTAGTTCTTTGAAAGAACAAGTAAAACTGATAAATCCCTAGCTAAACTTATCAAAATAAGGAAAGAAAACACTCAAATTCATGCAATAAGGAATGAAAGGGATGAAACAACTATCGAACCTATACATATTCAGAAGATCATCAACACTTATTTCCAAAATCTTTACTTTCATGGGATGGAAAACACAAAAGAAATGGAGAGATTCCTAGATCCAAACTACCAAAGCTGAATTAAGAAGACATAAAAATTCTGAATAACCCAATATCAGTGAATGAAATTGAAAATGTCATTTTCCTATCAGAAAAGCCCAAGTCCTGGTGAATTCATTGTTCATCTCTGCAAAAAAAATTAGAGAATATGTAACACAAATACTTGTTTTTTTTCATTTATTTTTATTTTATTAAAATACAAGTGTCAATCAGACAGTTTCAAGACACCTTAACCATACAGATTCGATTAATTAATATGTTGCAAACTGTTTTCATAACGTTTTGGTATTGTACAAGGTGCATACATGATATTATATTTACAGATATTATTTTAGCAGATATCTCTTATCAGTGAATTAAGAGTGTAGTTGCTTACTTATCTTATTTTTTATACCTGAATTATATCAAAAATTCAATAATTATTTACCAAGTGGATGACCATAGTACTAAAAGCCGACTCATTGATGAAGATGAGAAGGAAATAATTCTCCCTAACTCATTCCTAGAGGCAAGTATTACCCTGTAGGAAAGATACCAAAACCAGAGAAAGACCCAACCAAAAAGAGAACTACAAGCCAATCTCCCTAATGAACATAGATACCAAAATCCTCAGTAAAATACCAGCAAACAGAATGCTGGAAATCATCAAGAAGAGGATACATCACAGCCAAGGGGAATTCATGGCAGGGATGTTCAATACATATAAACGTAACACAGCATATCAACAGAGTCAAAAACAAAAATCACATGATCATCTAGGTGCAGAAAAACTTTCTGATGAAGTCCAACATTCATTCACGATTAAAAAGAAACCCTACAGAAAACCAGAATAGATGTTCTTTATGTCAACCTGATAAAAGCCATCTATGACAAACAAACAGCCAATATCATACTAACTAGACAAAAACTGAAAGCCTTCACTTTGAAATGAGGAACAAGACAAAGATGTCCACTGTCACCACTCCTATTCAATATAGTTCTGGAAACATTAGCCAGAGCAATTAGACAAGAGAGAGAAATAAAAGGAATAATGATTAAAAAGGAAGGAGTGAAATTATCATTATTTGCAGATGACATGATACATTATATAGAAAAGCCCAAAAACTCCAGAAAGGCTCCTAGAATTAATAAGCAAATTCAGTAGCAAAGCAGAAAACAAAATCAACACTCAAAAATCTACAGCATTTTTATATACAAACAACAAATGCACCTAGAGAAAAATTAGGGAAAGCATGTATTTCATAGTAAAACCCCAAAAAAGAAACATAGCAATCAATCTCACAAAGGAAGCAAAAGATTTAAACATTGAAAATTACAATATTCTAAAAAAGAGATCTAAGAGGATTTCAGAAAACTGAAAGATATTCCTTGCTCCTGGATAGAAAGAACCAACATTGTGAAAATGCCTATACTTCCAACACTATTATATAGATTCAATGCCATCCTGATTAAAATACCATTAGGATACCTCACAGATCTAGAGAAAACATTCCTAAAATTTATCTAGAACCAGAAGAGACCAAGAGAGTACAAGAAATCCTGAACAACAAAGGAAATGCAGGAGATATCACAATCCCTGACTTGAAATTGTACTATAAAGTTACTGTGATAAAATCAGCATGCTACTGGCAAAAAAAAAAAAAAAAAAAAAAAAAAAAAAAAAAAAAAAAAAAAAAAAAAAAAAAAAAAAAAAAAAAAAAAAAAAAAAAAAAAAAAAAAAAAAAAAAAAAAAGACCTGAAGATCAGTGGAACAGATTAGAAGATGCAGGCAAAATTACAAACAAACTCAGCCACCTTATCTTTGAAAAAGGGGCTAAACATGTCCACTGGAAGAAAGATAGCCTCTATAATGAAGTGCTGGAAAAACTGGCTCTTTAAATGCCATTGATTAAAATTAGACCCATATCTATTACTCTGCACTAAATTAAAGTCAAAATGGATCAACAATTTAAATATTAAAACTAAAACACTAAATCTTCTGGAGGAGAAAGTGGATAGAAATCTCAAAGACATGGGGTAGGTAGAAAGTTCATGAACAACTGCAAGGGAAATAGTTCAAAGAATCAACAATTGGGATTTCATCTCTTTGAAAAGTTTCTGCACTTCAAAAGAAATCACCAACAGAGTAAAAAGAAAACCCAGGAATTTGGGGGGAAAAATTATAGCTGACTGTCCCTCAGACAAAGAACTTCCACCTAGAACACATAAACAATTTTTAAGGGCTGACCAAGTAGCTCATCGGATTAAAGCACCTACAAGCAGACGCAGGGATCAGGGTTCCATCCCAGGCCTTCTGTGTCAGCCTCTCCCAGGGTGGCCTGAGACTGGGCATGGTGGCGCACACCTATAATTTCAGGTCTTGGGAGGCTGTAAACAAGAGGATCACTATGAGCCGAACTACACAGTGAGACCCTGTACACCCTGTACACCCTGTACTAAACACAAAAAATTAAACAATATATAAAATATAAAATAAAATAAAAATAAGAAGCAATCCAATAACAAATGCTGGAGAAGCTGTGCAGGGAAAGGAACCCTTCTCCACTGTTGACACAGATTGATACAACCATTATGAAAATCAGTGTAGATATTCCTCAGAAAGCTGGGATTAGAGGCCCATTCAAGCCAAATATTCCCCTCACAGGTATTTTTCCAAAGGGCATGAAAACACACCATGGTGACATATGTGCAGCCATGTGCATAGCAGCACAATTTGTCACAGCTAAATCTTGGAAATAACCCAAGTGCCCGCCCACTAAGGAAGGGACAAAAAAGATGTGTGTGTTTTGTTTTGTTTGTTTTTACCACAGTAGAGTATTACTTGGCTGTAAATAGAAAAAAGATAAATTCAAGGCTTTTGTGGACAAATAGATACAACTAGAGACTGTTTTGGTAAGTGAAATAAATCAGACCAGCACGTGCAAATATATCATATTGTCTTGCTAGTGTGAGAATCTGAAAGAGTAAATAAAATCTGAAACATACAATAGATACTGTGAAAGGGAATCTGTTTGACAGGAAGAAAAATCTGGGATGAGAAAAACAACAAAAGAAAAAAGGGGAAAAGATATATCTATGTGTGTGCACAGGACAGCTTGAATAACTGTGCTGCTGGCTTCTGCCGATCTGGTCTATTGAAGGGAGCAGTTAATGTTTAATTTTTTTTTTTTTTTTTTTTTTTCCTGCAGAACTGGGGATTGAACTCAGGCCCTTGTTCTTGCCAGGGAATTGCTTATTCTATTGAGCTATCTCCCCAGCCGCAAATTTTTAATTTTTTAAATCTATTTTTCTTCTTTTTAATTTCTTATATGTTTATTTAACCAACTTTTGCAAGTCTATATCTAGTATAGTAAACAACTAATTTGAAGATAACATTATGCAACACGCCAACCATTGTCTAATTACTATTACTTTAATGAAATTTTGCATCACTTCTGTCTATTTGTTTCCATTCTGTATTCTTTTATTTTTATTTGTTTATTTTAATGAGAAAAATAGTAATGAAATAGTTTCAAAACAGGTCAGTAGGACAGTTAAAATAATTGATACATTGCATATTGTCTTTCTAGTAGTTATTCAGAGGACAAGATGCAGACATGATAGCTTATCTAAAACATTAGTACAAACCTTTCTTCTCAATGAACTAACTAAGGGAAAACAGCTGTATATCTATCCTATCATATATATACATATATATTTTTTTTGAGTGACAAAATGGTCCTTATTTTAATTCTCCTCCCCCCCCTTTTTTTTTGTTTTTTCAGAGATGGGTATTCCACTGCAGTTACAGAAGCTATATTTGGAGAAGTCTTTAAAGGACCTTTTTATACTTGTTGCCAGACCAAAGATTGTAGGTATTGGAATTCAACAAACTAACCCAATATAGTCCAACTATCCATAATAGCAGTGAGTTATCACCACAACTGGCAATTGTCACAAGTTGTTGACTTGAGCCTTTTGCAACTCAGCATATTAACATAGCTTTACATTTATTTATCTATTTATTTATTTATTTATAGCATTTAGGACAAGGTATACAGGGTGCACAGGGTCACACCATATAGATCAGACTTGTAGTGGTCCTCCTGTTTACAACCTTGCAAGTGCCAGAATTGCAGGTGCACATTACCATGCCCAGTCTCAATTGCTATCTCAGGGTGCCTAGAAGGTGGGGCCAGCTTGGCAGGCCTGGGGACCGAACTCCTGGCTTTAATCCGTTGAGCTATTTGGCCAGCCCTTAGCTTTACTTTTAATACCTCATGGTTATACTTTTCTGCTGGATGGTTAAGACCAAGTTAAAGCAAGACCTATACAACTAAAAATGCAACTTTTGTATCTGCCAAGGTCATTCAGATCCCCTCGGGATTTACCCTGGAACCATGTGCAGCACCTTGCAGATCCTTTGTCAGTGTCAGCCATGTGGATGAGTCACGGCCATTGTGTGACCAATTTGCTCTCTGTGAAAGCCTGAGAGAAAGTTTTCCCTCTAGTTATATTCTTTTAAAAAAAAAAATTGTAAATAACCCAAAGTTAGTGATGAACAATGCTGGCCATATACGCTTGCCACGTGCCTCACTTCTCTGTTGGGTCACTGTTAGCTACGTGACTATCCTGTGATCCTACAGATGGTTGACCCACGCTGTCACCACACTGTGATTTTACTGCATAAATTACCTTGACACAGAGCCTAAGTGCCCGTCCTACAAACCTGGGAGCTATTCTTCCTATTTCCAATGAAATCCTCTGTTCCTCCTACTTTGGCTCACAACTTCATCCCTTGACATTGTGAGACCACAAATCAGCATAGCTGACATCTAACAGGTCAGAAGCTATTCCCTGTTTTATTTATCCTTCTGCACTTCTACTGCTTAATCTTTTCTCCATTTTTTATGGCATCTTGTATACGAAAAAACTCAACAAGGAGCATCATTGCCATTGGGCACCATGTTTATGCCTCTGGAATCCTGGTGTGCAAAGAAAGCTAACAATTGTTAGAGGCAAGGGGAACACCATCTAAGCTTCTCTTATCTGAGGGTACAAGAATGTTCAGGTCTCTTGAGCATACTTTATCAAAATCCCGGAGTTTAGGACTAGAAAAATATGTGAAGTTTCAAATATTACACTAAGACCAGGCCAAGACAAAACTCCACCCTATAAGGCTACCTGAAGAACAGAAATGTGCAGTGATGGTGGAATTAATGACAGAAGAGTCCTGGGCATGTTGTGAGAAACAAAGCCACATTCTCCCAGACCTGATGAACTCCAGATTGTTTTCTAAGCAAAAATAAAGCCTTGATACCTTGAGTCACTGACATCGATCTCTCTGTCAACCAAGCACAATTCACAACTGATCTGATAGTTAATGGAAAGAAGCAGAACCTGCTTGTGTATGCCTTACAAATTCCTGGGGGTGAAGTGGGCAGGCCCAAGCAGACAAGAAGTCATCAGGAATCAAGTGCACTCACAGCCCTCAAGCAGCTGTCCCTAAACACACCAAGGGAGGTTCTGCACCACTTCCGGTGATGGGCATTCTGCCACTCCCATCGAGGCATTTTCTCCTGCATTTGAAAAATCATCCATCAGATCTCTAAAATGTTACTCTTCAACTACAGATGACAGTGGGCTGATAACTTTGATATCCACCAGATCATTTTCACTTTCCAGCTCTAAGAGGAACACAAGCAAATCTGCAACTTCATATATGTGAAACCCACTCAGCCTAAAAAGGAAGTGGGAAATAGCATTACTGACAGAGTACTTCATCTGGGCCAGGCACTGTGGCAGATGTGTTTTAGAAATCCTTTTACATAACACATAAAACCTCACAGTAGCCCTATAAGGCAGGCACCAGACTTACTTTATAAATAAGGAAACTGGGGGTTTCCTGCTACCTCCTCCTACTCAAAGCCAGCCGTGTGAGTCTCATGTGTGTGTGTGTGTGTGTGTGTGTGCATGCGCATGTGTGTGTGCGCGTATGTGTGTGCATGTGCCTGGGTCCTCACCAGGCCTAATGAGTCAATGTTCTTCACGGGAGTCATCACTGTGCAGGTTCAGTGGGTTGAATTTTATCCCCTGAAATGCTACGTTGAACACACAGTACCAGGATATTTGGAAACAGGGCCTTCTCGGATTTAATCAGTTTAGATTGGGTCACCGTATTATAGACAGCTAAGTTAGGTAGAAATACTGTTGGCAGTCTGACAGAGCCGGGCCCTCAAGAGGTCGGTGCCGAGGACAGCTGTGGCTGGAGGCGCTTTCACTGATGGCCCGGCTTCAAGAAGAGGAGGAACTGCTCACACACATACTGGCAAGTGGCAGACAGCACTGACAGGGGATACCAGTTGCTGTAGATGGGGACCAGAGCCCCAACCAACCCCTTCCAAGAACGCCCCTGTCCTTGGAAGAACGCCCCTGTGCATGTGCCACATGACTTGCTTCCCCATTCGACCCCCATTTAATCAGTATTATCCAGGTGACTATACTTGTGTTCTTATTGGTTCACCATAGTTTTGTCCCACTTCTCACCCACCTTGTGATTTCCCACTGGATCAATGTTACCAAAGAGACTATATTTGTAATTTATTGACTGATTATAGTTCTGTTCTACCCTGAACCTGTCCCACCTTGCTTGGCTCAATGGATACCCTTGAGAAGAAACAAGGGCAGCAGGTAACTCACTTTCCGGGCCCCCTTCTGTCTCCCTTAGATGGAAGCTTTTCTTCCTTTCAATAAATTCTTCCTACTCTTAACCTCCATTGTTCCTAGAATTCGTTTCCCAATTTTGAGAACACAAACTCTGTGTTCTGCATATCTAGCAGGTTGGGGTTACATTTCCCTCATATTATTTGGAGTTCTATACTGCATACACTATATCAACATCAAGGAGGTCACTAATTCAAGGGCTAACATCCTTGTTACAGGGAAATCTGGACACAGAGACAGGACATAGATAGGGCAACATCCTATAAAGATAGAGACAGAGCCAATGTGTCTCTAAGGAACATGCCAGCTTCCTGGTAACCACCAGAGGCTAGTGACAAACAAAGAAGGACTCTCTCTCTGGCACTTTGAAGGGAACAAGGCCTTGCCAACCCTCCAATTCCAGACTTTTGATTTCTACATATATGAATGAATACAGTTCTTCTGTGTTCAACTTCTCAACTTGTGATAATTCGGTTATTCAGCCTTGGGAAACAAACACAGAAGGTAGTCTGAACTTTGGGCTGCTTTGGCCTAGAAGTAACATATGTTTGGTTGAGTACAAAGTTATTCCCACATCATGTGATGCAGGAGTGGTACTGGCTCAACTGGACTAGGAGGGCATCCAGCACGCTCCTGCAAAGTACCGAGGAGGACAAGAGAGCAATGACAGATGCAGCACAGGAAGAACCACTGGCAACTCAGGCTGAAGAGCGGATGGAACTGGATGGGCATGAGATGAACAGATTGCAAGTGTTCCCACCAGGTGCCGGAGCCCACATTACTAGAGGAGAAGAATCAAAGACCTTTCTTTTTTGCCCAGAATAGGCCCATGAAAGATAAATCCACCTAGCCCTGTTTAGATTTTGAGCATCTCCCAGATTTGAGCCAGCTAAAATCTCCCAAATAAGAAACGAGACTCCAATTTGGAATTTACATAATGCCAAGGGTATTGTTAGTAGTTTAGTCAAAAGCTCATTTAACTCAAGCCAATGCTTGGAACCATTGGGGAGATAATTACACAGAATGGACATGCTGAAAGATATGAAATCATGAATAATACAAACAGCAGCCAAGAAAATACTGCTAAACCAAGGATAAGCAGGGGATTATAGAACCGAAGGTGCCATCTCCTTGCTTTTCCATATGGGCTTATCACTCAGTAGAAACACCTACTTCCAGGTAGTTTAAGGAAATATACACTTAAATATCACAAAGATAATGACTGTAGTACTTGTGACATTTTCTCAGACTTTTCAATGAAGGCAAGAAGTTGCTATAAATAAGCCCTGTGCAAGCATCCTCCTTACTGGGAGTCCAGCTCCTCTTAGGTTGTGGTGGAACATTCCAGGGTTAGCACAGAAGGTCCAGGTTCCAGACTCTGAGCAGTCGTGGGCAAAGGCACACTCAATACCCACCCCCCCCCCATAACAAGAGAAAGATCACACGTGTTGGGGGCAGGAGGCTGACCCTAAGATCAAGTGCAAGTCAAGGAGGGACTGATGAGCAAACATCAGTCCAATGGACCAGTGAAAGCAAGGCTGCCAGGCTCAGCTCAGCACTGGCCCCTTTTATATAAGCCTAAGCCCACATTCCAATTGGTGACTTCACGCTTCCACTTTGGCCTAACTGGCATTTTGACAACACATATTTGTTCACTTTGGCTGCCATAAAAAGGTACCAGAGACAAGACCCTGTCTCAAGATGAAAAATAAAAGTCCAGGGATTCAGTTCATTGTGAAGGTTCAGTCACCAGTTATTCCCTTTCCCTCTAGGGCACACACACTGGCCTTCTTCTCTTCCTCCAGCATCAAGTTCATCCCCACTTCTGGCTTTGACCCTGGCTGTTCTGCCCAGTGCTCTTTCCCTTGTTGTTCAGTGGCTTGTTCCTTGTCCACAGTTGAATCTTGGCTTAAATCCCATTTCCCAAAAGAGATGTCCTCTGACAGTTAGCAGATGTGGTCGCACAGGCATTCCCCTCTCTCACATGAATAGGCAGACACCGTTGCCTTCATTCTACTTTAACTAGAATCTTACTCTTCACTTCCTTTACTTGTACTTTAACTCGAACTACATGCTTCTGCGCTCCTAATGGCTAAAGGAGTAGGTGGCATATAGCAGGTACTTGCTAAATATTTGCTATTTCTATGGAAGCAAGTTAGTCATGGATCCAAGACAGAGGTCTACCTTTTCCCCAGGGAGGTCTGAGGAAAGGATTCACTAGATACTGCGGATTGTCCTCTTGTGACTTCTGAGAAGCACAGTCACAGCCCCTACTACACACAAGCAACCAGAAGTCACCTGTATGGAGAGCTCTGAGGAGACTGGCAAACCCCAGGCACTTCAATGCATGTCCTAGCCTGAGCCTGCTTAAGTCCCATTGTTGTGGGTTCTGGGAGGATGGAAGAGGTGTGGGTTTTGAGACAGGGTCTTGCTATGTAGCCCAGGCGGGCATTGAATTCACAGTGATCCTCCTGCTTCAGCCTCTTAAATTGGGCATTAGAAGAATGTTCCGTCACACCAGCTCTGTTGTTCACATTTTAAAATAGGTAAGACTAATAGTTGGGACCAAAACAGGCCACACTTAGGGGGAAGCAGGGGAAGGGCAAGCACGAGTGCGCTCACTGCACTTGGTGCCAGCACTGCAGAGGGCTGGCTGGGAGAATGCCGCTCACACGCCTCTGCACACTAAGAGGGGAGCTGGGAGCCCAGTCCCATCTAGCACCCACATCAGGCTATGCCTGGGAGGGAGGTGGTGACGTGATCACCTTGTGGTATGGCTCCTGGATCCCTCTCTCTCAACCCTGCAGCCAGGAGATGCTTCCTGGAACCAAGCGCAGCAGATCTGGCACCTGCAAAAAGCACGACACGGTTTTATACTACTGCCCTCTCTCCAGCAATTGACAACAGCTTGTCCCAAATAGCGTCTCTGTGTTCTAGATTCCCCTCACCACCAAGGAAGCACACCACTTACGCCCTGAAGCTTTTGCACTCTGCCCCTTCCTGTTGTTCTGGCCTCTCTAGAAACCAGGCAAGAGAGCTCCAGTCAGGTAGCAGGCGACCTTTGGCTCCAGGGTCCTGGTGGACACACAGAGGACAGCCAATCCCCTTTGTCACTTGCTGTCTTCTGCAGAGTGAAGCCTGAAGCAGAGCTTCTTAAATGTGCACATCTAAGGCGGGCAGCACCCATCTCACTGCGCAGTCCACACGTACCCAGGCAGGGGGCTCATCAAGAGAGCACAGGAAAAACTGAGCAGAGGATGGAGAAAGAATGGCCAGTGTGTTGAGAAGAGACCTCCCTTGGGTCTTCAGGCAGGGGCTGCGGAGTGGGATGAGAGCCAGCACTTCCTGCTTGGCCTCAGGACATTAGGGTGCTTTCTGTCTCCCCAGGCCTGCCTTGGCAGGCCTCCCTTTCTGACAGCCACCAAAGTTCCCTCAGGCCTGGGATGCCAGCAGCTTTTTTTCATAACTGCTGCTCTGGAGGTGCCTTGCACCATCCTTGGATCCCCTCAGCTCTGCTGAAGCCAGAGAAATGATTTCTTAACCTTCCTCATTTACCTCCTCCACATCTTTCCTCAGCATCAGTAACTGAGCAGCTTTGCTAAGGCATGCATTCTCCATTCTGAAGGAAACAAAGACCAACAGCATGATTCCCTCCCCTCAGCAGGGCATCCTCTTTTGACACCAGGCCCTACCCTTCGCCTAACTATGCGATACCACAGACACTGTCAAATTCATATTGTTTTTGTTTAGTGAAATTCTGTATTGTTTCTATTTTTTTTATTATTTTGTATTCTTTTTAAAAAATAAATAAATATTTTTTTTTTAAAGGAACCCTCCCACGCACTGATTTACCAACCATGGGCCAGCCTTTCCCACAGAGGCCATGTGACTCAATCCTACTTCAGTGATTGGCTCATGGGTAACTATGTGACCAATGCTGACTTTTCTTGCTAGTTTGTCAGCAGGACTGTGGAAGAAGTTATTCTTTGTTCTACTATTGCTAGCTGAGGATGATGTTTTAGGGCTGCTGGTGGCCATGTTGGCCTCTGTTTGGAGTGAGCAGCCTGAGAATTAGGTCAACACAGCTGAAAGCCAGGAAAAAACACAGGAAGTCTAAGACAAATTCCTAACGTTCTCTGAGCACCTTGATCCTGGTAGATGGGAATTCCATCCTGGACTCTGCAATTATTTAAGCTACTTTGTTTAAATAATTTGAGTTGGGCTTCCATCACTTGTAAACAAAACAGCTCTGAATAGTGACAGTGGCCTCCTTTGCTAAATCCACGCTCTACAAACAATCTGAGGAGCCCTAGCCTCCTCGCAGAAGAGGGCACTCCTGCATACAGTCATAAACAATATCATTTGTTAACAGGGATGGGGACTGGCAGAATGGAACATTCTAAACTACACCATTAGGTGAAACAAGCATATTATCTGTTTACTTTAAGAGATAAAGTATGTCCTAAAATTTAAATGTGCTAATTTTCAAATAAGTAAATAAGAAAATTCAAGGCCTTATTTGGAGACTGTATGTCCATATCAAGATATGGATGGATCCCGGAAATGTGATTGAATGGATAAACAATTTGAAATGAAAAAGTTTCCCACACACATTCAGACTGGCATTTTGAAAATAAAAAATTATTATAGATGAAATTCAGTGACTTGGATGAAGTATTTGCTACATTACTTTTAAAAGCCCAGGTTATAAAATGCTTTTAAGAAATGCAATCACTAGCTTTTAAGGAACCATTAAAACTGGAACTAAGCTCTTAAACAAATCTTAGGCAGAGAGAGAGAGCGAGAGTAATTATGAGAGCCCAGCGTTGATGGAGAGAATAAGAGGGTTTGTGATTTGCATGCATGCCATTCTACCACTGCCAAGACAGTGCTTCTTGAAGGAGTTTAAACGTTCTGTCTAATTATTTGTGCCCTTAATTTTAAAAAGTTACAGCCACAAATGCATTAGTCCAAAGTGCTAAGTACATATTAGCAGTGCAATCTCTGGCCTCACACCTGCAAAGCATCTGAAATTCTGAGCTGAATTCAAGATTTTGTTTATATTACACAAAAATTGAATTGTTATATGTCTCTGCTAGATAATGACATGCGGGCTGATGTTTTTCTGTTGCTTTGTTTTGTTTTAATAAAAACAGAAAGCAGAAATAGTACTCTTCAAGGGTTGGAGAGATAGCTCAGAGACATAAGCACCTGCCTGGCAGCGCAAGGTCCCAAGTTTGATTCCCGGTACTGAAGAAAAAAAAAAGAAAGAAATAGTGCTCTTCAGGGTTGGGGACATAGCTCTAAGTGCCTGCTTGGCAAACATAAGGATGTAGGTTCAATCCCCAGTACTACATGCTGTGCCAACCCCTGAAACCAGGTGTGGTAGTGCATGCCCGTAATCCCAGCTCTGGGGAGGCTGAGACAGGAGGATCACTATGAGTCTGAGCTGTGAAGTGAGACCCTGTACCAAATAAATAAATAAAAGATTTTAAAAACTAATAAAAAAATTTAAAAAAGAAAGAAAGTACTCTTCAAAGAGACAGCATACTATAATTCCAGTACTCAGGAGGCTGAGGCAGGAGAATCATTGTGAGTTTGAGACCAGCCTGTGTTACAAAGTGAGCTCAAGGCCAGCCTGACCTGCATCGTGAGACCCAGGCTCAAAAAGAAAAAAAAAAAAAAAGAGCAAAAAATGGTAGCTTGGTTTTCCATTTAACATCCAGTGATAAAAATAATCACACTCTTTAGCTTAATGTATCCTGAAAATTTAGCAATGATACCTAAATTGTTTTCATAAATCCTATTTATCAATACCTACCACTCAACAACATAAAATTCTTGTTGACATATGTATACAGCACAGGCTACATTCAGACCAACAAAGAAATGACAAGTTGAATGGATCAAAATGTTACTTCCAGATAGTTTTATTAGTGTGTGATGGGTCTGCATCCACACAGCAGTCGGCCAAGTCATGATGGCAGAGAGTGAGCACAGCGTGGGGATCCTAAGCCAGGACACACCACTCCTAGACTGATATCCGCCTTTGTCTTCCCCCTCCTTAACCTCAACTTCCTCTTTTGTTTTTCACATGCCACGCCTTCCCGAATCAGAACCATGTCACCCATGCAAACTCCACCTCCAACCCAACCCAGTAAATTATTTGTTACCCTGCCCCCTCCCACCAAGGGTTCTTGTATCCTTTGGCGGCCCTCCTGCACCAAGCAATAAAGACTCTTTGCCTCTTCCCCATTTCTCATTCATGCTGGAGGGAGAACCTTACTATGTGATACCAAATAGCAAAGATTTAATGGTAACTGGTTTTTGCCATTGTAAATAACCTAAGTTATCTTCATGTGATGTTTTGGAGAATTTTTTCAGTGTTTCCTACAAAGTGAATCCACAGCAGAGCAGGCAGATTTGGGGGAACTGTTGAAAAAAATATCCAAAACTGAAATCCTTAAGGGGCCCATATATCTGTGCACTATCCTCACAGGGACATCATTTACAAAAGCCAAAAAGAGGAAGCAATTCAAGCGTCCACTGGCAGCAGATGAATGGCTAAGCAAGACATGGGATATATATATATATATATATATATATATATATATATATATATATATATATATATATATATATATATATATATATATAAATTATTCGGCCTTAAAAAGGAAGGAGACTCCAACATGTGCTACAGCATACATAAACTCTGAAGACAGGATGATGAGTAAAACAAGCCAACCACACAGAGCAAATTCCCAAGGATCTCACTTCTATGAGGCCTCCAAGGGGTCAGAATCATAGGCAGAGGGGGAAGAAGTTACCAGGAGCCGTGGAAGGAAAGGAGAACTGTTGTTTCACAGATACAGCACTTCCATTTGACAAGAGCCAAAGTTCTGGAGATGGATGAAGGGGAGGATTGCACAATAATGTAAAGGTACGAAAATGCGGATTAAAAATGGCAAATTTTATGTTAGGTACAATTTACTGCCAGAAAAGGGAAGAGAAATAGAACAGAAAGATAAAGAAGAGGAGGAAGAAGGTCCATATTATATGCAGGTGATTTTTCAAGAGAAGCCTAAAATTCACCTTTTATAAGATATACTCCTTTTTAAAGTTGCTAACATGTCCTAAAAGTTTGTAAAGTACTGTAGTTCACACAAAGCAGGTCTGGCAGCCTCTGCCTGACACTTTCTGATTTAGTCCATGGTCAGCAGCCCTCGATCCAGGGGCTCAAGGCCTGAGCTGGGAATTACTTCCAGGCTGCATGGCCCCGTGTGTGCTCATGAGCAGACAAGGGGATGTGCTGGGACCACGGCCATCGTCCAGGAAGCTGCAGCTAGAGGAGAGTGCTGCTGTGATGAGTCCTTTGCTTTGCTGTTGCTCATCTAAACTGAGAGCCTTAGAATTCTCTTCACAAGAGAGTAAGAAGGTATTCATCCATCGGCCAGGGCAACAGACTCCCACATTAATCTCAGGCAATACATGAATGGCCCTTTGAGGGTGCAAAGTAATAAAGATGTGAGCAGCATTTGTCTGCTCGCAGAGGGCCACTGAGCAGGACCGTCACCCCTCCTGGGGAGACCAAGTCTTAGAACAGAGTCCATCTCCTCATCTTCCTTGCAGGTAAAGTTGGGGGTAGGAGAATGATAATTCCTAAAAATTAGAATAAACTAACTTGAGTCGTTACCAACTAATTAGAAAGATTTGCTCTTAAAGTACACTATCTGTTTTTCAAAATATTCCGTTGTTACGGTTTAGATAAAAAATGTCTCCCCGAAGCCTCATGTATGTGGAAGATGACTGGCTGGAGGATGCCCCACATGCACACTCATCCACCGACGAGCTCAGAGCTACCTTGCTATAGGTGCAGGCTGGCTAGAGGCGGTCACCGGGAAGTGGGCTCGAAGCGCGCCGTCTTCTCCTAAGCTCCTCCTCGGTCTCTCTGCTTCCTGGCTTCCATGGGTTGGGCATCTCTCCCCTGCCGTGCACTGCCACCATGGTATTTCTGCATTGCAGCCAAGCACCCATAGCTGAATCCTCAGAAAGCGTGAGTCAGAAAAACAAAACTCTCCTCTTTTCAGTAACAGTTGTCAGGTAGTTTGTCCCAGTAACAGGAAAATGAGTAATACAGCAAAGTTTTACTGACAGTAGGGTTGCTGCTAAAACTATACCTGACAATGTGGTATAAAGGCCATTAGAACTGCTTTGTGGAAGGGATAAAGCCTCAGAACGCTATAAGCAGAACCTGATGGATGATTCTAGTAATTCAGTAGACTGGTAGGAATGCAGACAGCAAAGCCGAGGTTCAGGAACAAAGACTCCTTTGACAGAATAGAGCTCATAAATGTTATTCTCCCAAAAAAATTTCAACATTTGCCCATGCACTAAGACTTTGAGGCTGACTTTAAAGGTGGTGGACTAATTGCTCAGATGGAGAAAATGTCAAGGTAATCCAACACTCAGGCTATGGCACAAAATGCCTCTGGATGCTTTTAACCAGATTTATAGCAAGAAAAAAGAGCCAAGGGCTGGCCAAATAGCTCAGTGGATTAAAGTGCCTGCAAGCAGGCACTGGGGTCAGGGATTCAAACCCAGGGCCTGCCATGGGAGCCCCGCCCCCAGAATGCACTGAGACAGCAATTGAGACTGGGTGTGGTGGTTCACTCCTATAATCCCAGCTCTTGTGAGACTGTAAACAGGTGGATCTCTACAAGCCCAATCTTGTAGTGAGACCCTGAACACCCTGTAGACCCTTCCCTAAAATAGAAAATAAATAAGAAGAGAAAGAAAAAAGAGCCAAACAATGTGAAAAGTTTACAGTTTTAACACAAAGAAAAGTCCTACAAAGTTGACGCCAACAAGAATATAGCTGCTAAAAAGATTAGCATTAAAAAGAAGCTAATATTTTTGCCCAAGGACAACAAAAGATAGTTTGAAAGCATCTCAGACATTGATCAGACCCTACACTTCACAGGCTCAAAAGTATAAAAGAGTAAGTTCCCTTGAATGATTTCTTCTTTCAGAAGAAAGTCACAGGGTGCCCTGCTCATTCTGGGCCACCTAACAAAGTATTTCCCCAAGATCAAGCATACAGGCATTCAGAGGCCTCTGCAGCCGTGGTCCAAGACCAGGCTACTGCTCAAGCTGGCAGCTGAGCTTGGCATCATCCACATCATAAATGTTTTTCATGCATGGAGAAAGCAAGAGTTTTGGAGTCGCAGAGGCTTCCCTCCAGACTTCAAAGAAAGGCCTGGGAGTCCAGGAAGTGGGCCCCCGAGAGTATAGTACATGAAGCTATAAAAATGAAGTCAAAGGTGCAGTGGAGACCTAGGAAGTTGGACATGCCAGAAATATAGAATTTCTGCTGAGAAAAATCACAAGCAGTGAGCAGAGCTACCAAGAGAGAAGCCACATGAGCCATAACCTGAAAAGTTATAAGGGCAGGGCCACCCAAGCCCTGTAGAGCTCAGATGTCACCACAACCTGTGCTGGGCACTGGACAGGTTTGTTTGCCCCAAGACTTTCAGTCTTGTTTTGCTCCAATTTCTTTCTATCCCTCTTTCCTCCATTTTGGAATGCAAATGTTTACCCTGTACCATTGTACTTTGAAAATATTTAAGTTTCTTTTTTAATTTTATAGGGGCTCACAGCTAAAAGTTTGCCTTGTGTCTCAGAGGAGACTTTGGACTTGGGCTTTTCAGCAGTGCTGGAATTGGTAAGACTTTGGTGACTCTTAGAGATGGACTAATTGTACATCACACAATGAGATGGGGAGCTGGATGTCCCCCAAAAATCTCGTGTATTTAGATGGTTGGAGCATGGGGGCACAATAGTAACCAGTGGATTATTCCTCTTAGGAGTCCATAGCTGGCTTGCTGTTAGGAGGTGGGGCCCGGTTAGAGGAAGATCACTGGGATACGGTCCAGAAGGGTGTGTTCCAGTCCCAAGCCCCTCCCCTTCCTCTGCTTCTAGCGGCCACAGGCTGAGCACCTTTCCTGTGTCAAGTCCCTCTGCCTTCTGCCTTGGGTTCAACCAACCATGTACTGAATCTCCTGAAAATGAGTCAGAATAACCCTTTTCTTGTTTAGGATGTGGGTGCCATGCTCTTGTCCCATCAGTGGGAATATAATAAATGCACTAATGGTATTTCTTGCTTATGTTTATCATTTTGCTTCAATGCTGCATGGATGAAAAAAATAATGACCTTAACATAGGAATACGATCTGAACTAATTAGTGTCAATTCAATTTAAATGCTGAGCATTGTGAGGGACATAATGGATAATATGTAAGAATTTTGTGTCCATACACTTTCCCACAACTAACACTCAACTCAAACAACTCAACTTGTATTGGTTTCTTTCCCAAAAAGACAAAAAAATGATTTTCAGTTCTAGAGCGTACGATATTTTGTTCATAAAACAGATTGTTTCCCCAACTTATATTTCACATGGGGCAACAAGGAAAACAAGCATCACCAGCTGGAGCCCAGAAGGAAGCAGAAGCTGCCCTGGAGCCCCCTTGAGCTCTCTGGGGAGGGGACTTGCTGGCCACAATACACTGAGCTGAAGCTGTCCTCAGCTTCTCAGTTCAGAATGTCATCCACAGCTTATCCTAAGCAGAAGGCTCAGAACTCTGCCCTCCCGTGCCAGAGCTCTGCCACTGCCTGGGTTCACCCACACATTCAAGATGGTGTGCTAGGATCTGCCCAATCCCATGAGGCTCTTGGAATTTAGCCATACAAAAGGAATATGTGCATTTATGCCACATCTATGAAGGTTTAAAGACAAGGCCAAGGTGGGAGAAAGTGGATGAGCTTTCTGTTTCAGGATGGGCTTCACAATGTCCATGCCTCAGAGGAGTCAGCAAGGGTCCACAGCCTGGTCTCCAGGTCTATACATTCAGGAACAGAGGCAAGTCAATAAAGGGAGATTCCTTAGAAAATTAAAACAAACAGAAAGGTAGCTTTGGTGACTAGAGTAAGAGTATTTAACTTCCTCTTTGAATTTTTTTCCAGGAGCTCATGGAAAGCTAAGAGTTTTCCTTGAGTGCTAGAGAAGACTTTGGGCTTAAACGTGGACTTTTTAGCAGTGCTGGAACTGTCAGCTGCCCTAACTATGAAGGCCTCAAAGGGTTAGTTGCCATACCCCACAGCTATCAGGCCACCACCAGGCACCATACCCAGGCAGGCAGATGGCAGAGCCCAGGTCCTTAACCATGAAGTAGCTCTGCTCCACAGGCAGGCTCCCTGCCCTGCCCTCCACATTCTCTTTCTCTAGGGCTGCCTTCAAGGACCCCCTGGCTGGAGATGTCCTCAGCTTCTCCACCAGGCCCACAGCCTCCCAGGTTTGGCAGCACGCCCAGCTGTGCTCCTGCTCTGGCTGTAACGTGAAGCCACTGAATAACAAACTTCTGTGAAGCAAACAGCAGCATGCTGCTATAAAAGCCCTGTTCGTATCCTTAAAGCTACTATATGTAACTAGTAATGTTCATATCCTGATCATATAAACTATCACCTCCAGGCAAAAGCCAGAGGTATGGCTGTGGCAGAGGCACAAGATAAATGCCAACCCCCAACCTATGCCCCCCAATTTGCCCTTGAAAAGGACATGGAGACAGTGCTAGAGGTTCCACAGAAATCCAGGTAGCCCTCTGCCATACTCCACTGGTGAGGGAAGCCCTAAAATCAGAGTACGTGCCTGGCTCCGAGGGCAGTGCTGCAGTTGGGTAAGCTCTGGAGACAGGCTTGGGTTATGACCACCCCCAGGCTGTGAGACCTGGGAGCTGGTCAGCCTCTCTGAGCACATCAGTGCTCCTCACTTGTTAGGCCCTTGGCCTTCACGTGGAGGACACGAGAGTGACTGCACTGATGCTACTGAGGCAACCAAGGCCAGCAGTGATGTGGGTCATTTTCTTCTGCCTCTCTGGCACATGGCAATACACCCAGCGGCACTGTCACCAGAGGCCAAATGTGGGGACATGTGATCTTGGGCTTCCAGCCTCCCAAATCATGAACTATGTACATCTCTGTTCTTTATATGTACCCAGTATCTAGAGACACAAAATAGCCTGAGATCATGTTTTAGAAATGCAGATACCCAGAGGAAACCCAAGGGCCCTTTCTAGGGTATGTGGAGAGATCTGACATTTTCAAAAATGTCTCTCTCTCATGTGAGAAGTCTACCTGAGGAGTCCACCCTCCCCTGGAGAAGGTCAGGAGTTGGCTCCCTCAGAGCAGACACACAAATGTTTGCTCAAAGACAGGAGTGGAGAAAGACAGGTGCAGAGCTCACTGTAGCAGGCACTAGAGGAACAGAGTTGCCAGGCTTCCCCAGGCAACAACGTTGGGTACCCAGGAGGAACACACCTGGTGATATGAACACAGACCCTGTGCTAAATGGGGCCACCCATGGCACAGTGTGTGTAGGGCTTCCAGATGCTGAGTGGCCTCCTAGCCTAACTCTGGTACACTTGGAGGTTGTATGAGCTCTTATTAGGGTTCAGATGTAAAATGGCCAGAGCCTCATGTGTTGGGGAGGTGACTGAATCACGGCTCACAGCTGGCTTGCTCTTAGGAAGTAGAGCCTGGTTGGGGGAAGCGATCACAGGGGCCAGGCCTAGAAGGGCTCATCTCCTTCCCTGCTCTTCCCTTCTCTGCTTCCTGTCCACCATACCAGGAGCAGCTAGCTCTGCTCTGCCAGGCCCTCCCACAAGACCTTTCTCCTTGAGCTAGCTGACCATGGATTACAAATGTGAGCCAAAAAAGTTGCTCCTCCTTAAAGTTCCATGTGCTGAGTTCTGGGTCCCTCAGTGAGGGCAGCAACTGAAACAGTTTATCAATATTCTTTTAAAGCCCTCTTGCCAGTTACGCCAGTCAGAGTGGGCCCTGCTGTTGCCAAATGAGAGCCTCAAAACAGTGTGTGACCAAGTGACAGTGTCACTGAGAAAGCCAGGAGAGGAGAAATACATTTTGGCCTCTGAGGAGACTTTCTTAATCCCATAAATCCAAAGGTTTAAATAAGTGAAAGAAATTAACCAACATCTACACAACTTTGACAGCTGATAATTTTCCTCAAAGGACATCTGAGATCACTACAACAGGCAGAGTAGGCAAAGGGCTGCCTATCCATGAGCACAAAGCATACCTGCATGTGTGTGTGTGCATGCGCGTGCACACACACACACACACACACACACATCACTACTCCATACCTAGGGTTGCAGGGAATCAACCTATATCCACAAGACCAGTTGGCTTTACCTCCCAGGACTCAAAGCTCCTGATTTATGCACAGGTCATAGTGGCCACACACATGGTACCAGCAACTCTGGGAGACTGGGGCAGAAAGATCATAAGTTCCAGTTCAGCCTAGAACTTTACCTCAAAATAAAAATAAAAAGTGCTAGAACTGTAGCTTAGTGCTTCTTAAATTCATCTGGGGCAGGAGGAGAGAAAATTATCTCCCAGTATGTGTTAAATCATTATTAAGATCATTATAAATGAGAAGGGCATTTAATCATTACATGCTTATACTAGATTTCAGTCCCAGACACTGCTGAGGCTTCACACAAAGCCAATGCATAAGGCAACAAAGTCATTGCAATTCTAGGTCAATTCAGATTTCACATAGAGGACAGCCAGGAAAGCCCTCCAAATCTTTATCCTCCTAATTGCTCAAAATTAAAAAATAAAGTGTTACCATGTGACTGGCTTTCTAAAAACAATGCAAATCTTCTTAACAATTTCATTTCGTGTAGTAGCATCATTATGAGGGATTATGATTTAAAATTAACCCAGAGGATCTAGGCCTTCCTCAGCTCTTGGGGTTCCTAGGTCTTTTGACTTGTTGCCTACAAATAAAATGACAAAATTAACTATGGCCCACCTTTAGGGCTTTCCCTGAGTCCCAAAATCATGATAAATTTCTAGGTACTTGGAACAAACCTGAAAGTGCTATGTAGTGACTTGGATGCTTTTGCCTGGGCAGCACCCATTTCCATTTCCTCTGCTATTAGTATCCCAGTTGTCACTGGAAACTACATGTCTCATTGATAGGACAAATACCCGACACCCAAAAGGAAGGCAGGAAAGTTTTATTTAGCTCACAGTTACTGGAGGTTTTGGTCCATCCTCAGCTGGCTCCAGGGCAGACTGGCAGAGCAACCTTCCATGGAATGGACAAAGAGCAGAGAGCAAAAAGGAGGAGGAGCAGCAACAATGGCCACAGAGAGCAAGTCTGTCTCGGTCTCTCTTATGTTACACTCAGGCTATCCCCTCCAGGATGGGTATAGCATCACACCCATAATCCCAGCAGTACTCAAACCCATAATCTCAGCAGTACTCAGAACCATAATCCCAGCCTTGGATCATGAATTGATCCCAAACTGTAGAACTGCGCTTCGGTGACAGCATGAGGTTTGGGGGGAACAAATACACACAAACCATAACATTCTGCCCCTGGATCTCCAAAGTCTCATATACATCCCTTTCTGCAAAAGACATTTTAGCCCATCTCTAAGAGTTGCCAAAGTTCCAACAGTTTTGGCATTGCTGAAAAATCCAAATCTGTCTCCTCTAAGATCTAAGGCAAACTCTAGCTCTGAGTCCCTGTACAAAAGACAAGTTAAACACTTACAACATTCAGTGGCACAAAGCAAACATTACCATCATAAAAGGTACACACAACAGGATATCAAGCATTGGGACCAAAGCAAACCCAAAATCCAGAACAGCCAACATTAAGTCCCGTAGTTCCACACGGAACATCCAAAGCAATCTGTGGCATACTGTGGGCTCCATGTGGCTCCACCCCTACGCACTTGTGGTGGCGGCTCCCGTGGCTTCTCTCCTAGGCTGACTGTGCTCCCTCCTTGCAGTTTCCCTTAGATGATCCATGTTCCTGCTTTTCCAAACTTCTGAGGTTTCCACTGCACATTAAGCCTCTGACTCTGCTTCACACACTGCCCTCTCAGGGGCACACCACCTGGCCTTCCTCTGAAAGAAGGTGGAAGCCTTCTTAACCTCAGAACTTCTGCATTCTGCAAGCATCTAAGACCAATCCACATCAATAATGCCAAGGTCTGCTGCCAGCTGGAGCAGTAGCCAGGCTTTCTCGCCAAGGTCTTGGCATAGGGGTCAAGTTCCTCGATTGCTGAGCACTCTGATCCTGATTCCCTGGAACAAATGCTTTATGTTTGTCCCATTCTGGAACCTGGTGTGGCCACTGCCACCATTCTGGAACATATAGCTCAGCAACTTCTTCCCCAAGGCAAAGTCCTTGACCTTTGCAATTCTGAGCTGCAAAGGGTGAAGACCTGCTACCTTCTGTGATGCCCTCAGACCATCCTTTCCTTTCTCGTGTTCCTTCTCAGCAAGGGAGATCCTCTCTGTGCTATATTCACAATCCACAGCTTTACTGCACTTTCCTTTCTGGCCAAATTCAACATTCTAAATCACACTGCTGGGCTCTTTGGTCTTGATTCTCAACATAAATCTGACTAGAAGAGCCCAACAATATCCATGCTACTCATTCAATATTTGACTACTTTGATTTTTTTTTTTTCTTTTTGCAGAACCAGGGATTGAACTCAAGCCCTTGCACTTACCAGGGAAGCACTTATTCTACTGAGCCAGCTTGCTGGCCCCTGACCTACCATTTAGCTTGGCCACCATGTTTGGTTGAGAGGCATTTAATCAATTTAGAGCAATAAGAATAAAACCTGGGATTTTGCCAGAACTATGAAGAAAGATAACTTTCTGTTGGGATAGCTCAGACAACAGGTAAATCTGTATCTTCTTGTGGCATCCTGATATGAAGAATTTGGAGTCTTCCTGGGAGTGAAACACATCCAAAGTGACACAGAGCCAAGAAATGGTACCTCCTGTGGTATTTGAGATGTGCATCTAGCCAAGCTTTTGCCATCATAGCTATATAAGCTAATGTGGCTTTTGTGCCAGCCTCTTTGAGTTGGGTTTCTAAAGAAAATTTAGAATGTTTGCTGACGTATAAAATGAGTTTATTCCAGAGATGTTAACTTTCTGCCAAGAGTCATCTCCCATTCTAGAATGAACTGCCATACACACAATCCCCTGCTGGGGAAGTCTGTGTACCCAGAATGCACTTAGAGTGAACATCCATCCAATGGGTTTAGAATGAATGACCATCCAATGGACCTAGAATGAGTGGTCACCCAAAGGACCTAGCACAAATGGCCATCCAGTGGACCTTAATGAACAGCTATCCAATAGACCTAGAATGAATGGTCACCTATTGGACCTGGAATGAAAAGCCATTCTAAGGGACTAAAATGAGCAGCCATCCAAAGACAGGTAATCATTTTGTGGGCAGGCTCCAGAAGTATGTGTGGCCTGAGTCAATGAGAGAGACCAACGGGACTCTCATTATGGGCTTCAGTCAGGAGATACTACTGGAGGTTGAAGCCTCAGATGCAGCTTAATGGTTTTAGTTGATCATCTGGGAATCCAACTTAAGATGAAGAAAAAAAGAAGACAAAAGAAAAAGAGAGCTATGAGTGGAGAAGAGACCATAAGACATAGAGAAAGAAACTGACTCCATTCTCACTATCCTAGTCATAGCTGCATTTTGACTCAGGTCATGGTGCAGAGTGCAATAGCGGTTAGAGACCACAGTTACCCAGTGACAGCTGTGAGTCCTGAATCCACTTACACCCATGTGCCAGAGGGTACATTCTCCAAAAACAAGGCTGATAACACAATGCAGGACAAGGATTTTTCTTAAACTCACATACTCCAAGTAGTGCATGGTACACAGTGACAAGGAACAAATATCCACAGCAGCCACCGTTGCAATGTGCCCATTTTACTCCAATTTATTTTGAGTAGCATCTCATTCTTTGACCCCCAGAGGGCCTGAGCTACCAGAGTGATTTATAAAATGCTTATAAAATTTATTTCACCTGACGTGTCTAGAACTGTTCATGTATGTGCAAAATCCTCCTTAGAAAGAGAAACTTCAGCCATGGAGGCTCATGTAGTGTCCCAGTGTGTACACAGGGTGAGCTATTCCATCTGCACCCTCTCAGGTCCATCACAATCCTCAGGACCAGAGACTCCACATCTGGGCTGACACAAGCATCCAGCAGTTACTACAGCCTGGCCTCTGCCCCCCTGGCATCCAGCTCTGTTCTTGGCAAAAAGTGTCCCCCAAGTCATATGCACACACTACACAAGACACAGATGCCCTAGAGTTGGCAGTTTCCATAGCCTGTCTGGTCCTTGTTTTGACAAAGAAACGGGTCAGGAAAATCCAGAGCCTTTCTTCACTCTTCCAACTGCTGTGTTATGATGACTTCCTGTTTCAAGAGTCCCACCCTTTCTGAGGCTGGAAAAACATTCACCTAGAGACTGAGGGCTTCTCTGTCACTGTTTTGTCCTCTCCTATGAAAATCACACAAGCAGATGTATAGACTTCATCCCCTTCCAAACAAGCATGATTTAATCACTCTGAACTGCTGAGATATGCCTTCTGGCCCTTAAAATCATTAATATTTTACTAAAAGAAAGATGATAGCCATCAACATGTAAAGAAACTTTTTATTTTAAAAGTTTCTATTCTCATAGAAAAAAAAAAGAGTAAAAAAAAAAAAAATTACAGAAATATTCTCCACATCTGTTCCCCAACACACATTAAGATTAAGAGGCAAAGGCTGGGGTGCTCAGTGGCCAAGTGCTTACCTCACCTGCACAAGGCCTGGCTTCCAGCTCACAGCTGCCAAAAAAAAAGCATACAACAGCCTCATAAAAGAACAGAAATTTGACTTTTTTAAAGGAAAACAAGGGGGGACCTCCACAAGATGATGATCTATGTGGCTTTGCATCCCTTGATGAAAGGCAGTAATCAAAGAATTAAATCCACGCTCTTCCTCCCCTGGTAAACGCAGGATGTGACTCTTGTGGTACAATTATTATCACTCCTAATAACCTCTGAGCTTCAGCAGCTGGTGCTGCAGCAAGAAGAGGTGGACACATGGGGCAGCTGTGGACGGGGCAGAGACAGGGAGGGCCAGGGATGCTCCCAGGAAGGAGAGGGCCAGGTTCTGACCTCAGAGCCAAACAACCAATATACAAGCAGAACAAGTTCTAAGCTTCCTCTCAGCCTGGAGGCTTAGAATTTGGAATGCTCTCTCCCTCACCACATGTGTGTGCTGACTCACGTCACCTAACCAGGGTGGAGATGCTCTAACCCTGGGCCTAAGGATCGTTTAGTTCTGTCCTGAGGATTCTGAACAAGCTGGCCAGCACCTGTTACCTTTCCTTGTGGAAACACAGTTAGAATTCCAAATAAGATAGAGCATCTCAATGCCTCTGACTCAATAGGACCATTACCAGTAAGGCCTGCCCTCCGTCCCTCACCCCACCCACACTGACCTGCAAGAGGATACCTTGGCTGGTAAGATCAGGGGCAGGAAGGATCTGTCCTGTGCCTCTTCCTGGTCCCCACATGGCCACCAGTGGAGAAAGCAGACGGCAGGAATTAGAGGCCAGTAGGCTGGTCCCTAGGGCCTGGGCCACAGGATGGGGGAGGGTGGGGACTCGCTGAGGCTAGGACGTCCTGTGCTCTTAGCTTTCATTTCCACTGTGGTTGCTAAGTACTATACATAATGCAAAAGTAAACAGTTACCCAGCACCATTTGGAATACACAAAAACACACATCCATCAGCCAACAGGGGGAAACACTCTCAAAATCTCTAGGTTTATTTTTAGATTCTGGTTGACGAAATGAGAAACCTAAATGTCCAAAAGAAGAGAAGCTGAGGCCGACAAGTGCAGTGAGCAACAAAGAACAGGGACACCCGAGATCTCCAAGCCCATCTGAGCTTATAAAGTATGCAACAGCCAGTCCTCAGGTGTTTCGATGCCTGAGAGTGGCTCTTTGAGCAGGATAAAGCATTCAGTGCTCTCACGAGAAAGCAACCCCCTGTGGTCATGGTCGGAGTGAGCAAGACCCCTCTCAGTAAAGGCCTAATGTCAGGAAAGGTAAAGTGTGCAGACTTTTGAAGAAAGGAACAAGCTTTATTCACCTCCAAATTTCTCACAATGCCAAGCACACAATAGATATTTGCTAAATAATAATAACAATAGCGTTCAAGAAAAATCTTTGTTTCCAGTTACAGTTTCTAAGATTATCCCCAAAGTAGACAACCAGAATTGAAGTTTCACAGACCAATATATCACCAACAAGGAAATCAGAGAACCAGAGCAAAAAAGGTTCTATAAATAATACACTAAAATGAATATAATATAAATAATAACCATGTGATTAGAAAGCAGAAATAGCCCTGAGTGAATCACTGAGACTCCACTGTAAAATGAGGTGATATTGATGGTCTCAGCAAAGATAAGTCATCGGGGAACCCTGTGCTACAAGGCCACACAGCCCAGAGCACTGTAGGGTCAGGTGACAGGCGAAGGCCCCAGCTCCAGGGAGACTGGGTTATTCTCAGTATAATCACCTAATTCTACATGATCACCAAGTTTTCCTTCCCTTAGGAAAAGCCCCTCTGATCAGAAAACTCCTTGTTTAGAGTTGAAAATAAACATGCACAGAGAAAAGACACCATAGGCTTTACAAAAATGGAAGGATTTTGTTTTTCAAGCAACATTCAATAAAAGCTAAAGGGGCAACAACTTAGCAAGTTAAAGAACAAGAGTCAGTTTAGATTCTCATCTACGCCAAAATAAATTACAGTTACATTAAACAGTAATTTTATTTTATTGGTATTTTAGGGAAGGGTCTACAAGGTATTAAGGATCTCATGACTAGATCAGATTTTTAGTGATCTGCCTGTTTACAGCCTCCCAAGAGCTGGGATTATAAGCAAGTGCCACCATGTCCAGTCTCAGTTGCTGTCTCAGTGTGCTCTGGGGTCGGGGCTGGCATGGCAGGCCTGGGGATCGAACCCCCAGGCCCTGTGCCTGCTTGCACATGCTTTAATACTTTGAGCTATTTGGCTGGTCCTAAATAGTAATTTTATATTAAGACTTTAAAAAAATAAGCAGACATAGAGTTGAGTATTAATCAAGCTGTAAAGAGCCACCAGGCTGTGTCATGTGGGAAAGACATTCACTGGAGAAATATTTGTAGCATATTTGCAAAAAATATGTTATTGTATGGTATTAAAGACTGTTGTGATTTGTGTCTAGATCCCTTCCCCCAAAGCCTCATGTGGTCATAGGTGAGGCTTTTTCAGAGGAGGTTGGATCTAGAGTGTGTGATGCTGGAATTAAGGATAGATGGTTACTAAAAGTCCTCAGCCCACTGACTGTTTTGGCACTTCTGTAATCCCAGTAGCCTGGACAGAACGTAAAAGCACCAAAAAGAAGCTGCTAAGCCTCCTTTCTTGCTTTGCTGACTTTTTCCCACCACAAACCGTTTTTCTTCTGCAAGGCCTCTCTGCCATGTCACTCTGCAGTGCAGCCAGCCAGTGATGGACCGAAACCTCTGCAAACTGTGAGCAAAGCAAACCTTTTCCCTTTTAACTTTGAGTGTCAGGTATTTTATCTCAGCAACAAATGAAAGTAAGATGACGTCATATGTCCATGACATAATTTCAAGCAAAAAACAAAGCAAGTTATAGAATAATATGTGTCCTATGGCTGTTTCTTGGTAATAAAACCCTTTGTATCTTTTAAACTATAGTCATCTTCAGAATGTGCAGGTTCCAGGACTCCCATAAGCCCCCAGACCAATGGATGCCCAACTGCCTTGTGTAAAATGGGGCCACACTGGCATACAACACACACCCTCTGATATACTAAGTCACCTCTGGATTATTTATAATACATGAAGTAATGCTATGTACATTGTTTTGATGTGCTGTTTAGAGAATAATGACAAGAAAAATATGCATGCCCAAGACCACTGCAGTTTTATTTTTTTAAAGATTCTTGGCCCAAGTTTGGATGAGTCCATGGATGCTAACTGACAGGTACAGAAAGCCAGTCATGTTCCACGCACAAATACAGAGAAGCATACATTTAGTATTCACTGCTGGTTCTCTGGGAGGAGAGTTTGTCTTCTGTGCATCTGTGCTCTGAATTGTCCCTCTTGTGATATCATCATAAGCCTACAGTATTTTTGTAATTTGGCAAAAAAAAAAAAAGAGCTTTAATTTTAAGTGGTGTGGAAGACATCTACACAAAATGCACATGACACTGAAAATTAGGAAAAGAAGTAATGCAACTAATGACATAATATGAAAAAGACATGTCTAGCCTCATTAGTAGTCAAAGAAATACAAATGAAAAGAAAGTATTTTTGATTACCAAACTAGAAAAAAAAAATTTCAGTGATGACAATCAAAGCAAGAAAAAAGAAAATAGATCTACACCATGTGCATTGTTCTAACCCACTTGGAAAGCAAATTAGCAAAATGTGTTAGGATTTCTTGTTAATGTTCAAATTTTCAACATATTAAATACACTGGAAACACATCCTTAAAATAAGAAAAGGTACTTATAAAAAACTGATAATGCATGGGGCCAGGGAGATGGCTCAGTAGAATAAGCACTTCCCTGGCAAGCCCAAGGGTCTAAGTTCAATCCCTGGTTCTGCCTAAGAAAACAACTGATAATGCTTTCTTGTTTTTTTTTTTTTTTTTGTATCTTAGGGAATGGTCTGCAGGGTGCTCAGGGTCTCACTACTAGATCAGACTCGTAACGATATGCCTGTTTACAGCCTGCCTCCCAAGAGCTGGGATCACAGGTGCACGCCACCATGCCCGTCTCAATCACCTGAGGCCTGAGGTCTCACTGTGTCCCAGGGACAGGGCCAGCATGCAGGCCTGGGGATAGAACTCCCAACCCCTGCACCTGAGGGGTTAATCCACTGAGCTATTTGGCCGGCCCAATAATGCAAATTTTAATGTTTGACCAAATGATAAAAGATAGAGCAGAAAACCATATCCATTCAATGGCATGGTATCTAGCCAATAAAGATTATAGAATTAAATGACAGTTACGTGGAAAATGATTCTAGAATATATACAAACATGACTATGCAACCATAAAAAACTATTAAAAATGAGTATTCCTGGCTGCCTTTGAATATTTGTATTATAGGTAATTTTCTTCCTTCTTTCTAATTTTCTATATTGTTCTGAGTTTATCTCATGATAACAATGTTAATTGTGAGGGCAACAGTACGGAGGAAACAGTGCCCAGAATATGCTGGGAAACAGTCTTTAAATGTCTTCCTGTTGTTTCCCAAGCAACTACAGAAGCCAGGACAGACTTTGGGCCTTGCTCTGTTCCTCCGGGTCAGTGTGGATGGTTCACAATGCCCTCCACAGGGCAGAGTGGTGGGGACTCGACACCATTGGCTTCCTGTCCCTGACTGCCACTTCTAGTGAGAATATTTCCTCTGTCCATCCCTTGAGAACATTGTGATCATGTGATTAAAGAGACACTGGGATGTGTGCGTGTGTGTGTGTGTGTGTGTGTGTGTGTGTGTGTGTGTGTCCCCTCCCATTCCTCAAGGACAGCAACACAAATCCAAAGACAATGATCAAGCTATCTGTCTTTTTTGGGGGGAGGGGGTGATATCGAGGCTCGAACTCAGGACTTTGTACTTTCTAGGCAGGTGCTTATGCCTCTGAGCTATCGCCCCAACACTTGCCCCCTACCCCTGCCATCTGTCTCTAAATACCAGAATAACAGTGCAAACTCACGTGTGCCCAAAGGGACCCAGCCAGGACAACACTCTAATGTCAAACAATTGCACATAACATCCAGTGGCGTCTATCTCTCCTCCAGAACGTGCTATATAACCCAGATTCACTGGCTCAGACCCGTCCTCAGTATTCCTAACACCTAACTATGAACATTCCAAACCCGTCATGCAACACTATGGATCTATATGTATTATATAAACACATAAATTTTACAAAAATCTTTGGGTAAAAATAACAGAGGCAAATATCCCAAATAGTAACTCTGCGTGCCCTTGAACATTTGAATTATGCTTAACTATACAATCATGCTTCTAAAAGTATAGGGGTAAACTACAGATTTTAATTTCTACTTCTAAAATAAATCTTTAAAAAAAATTCTCTCCACTGTTTCTAACAGCAGGGGAGTTTCAATAATAAACAAGATCCCTCCAATTTATCTCTGTAGTAAAGCCAAATGCCTACAATATCATATACCAAAATCTCTCCTAAAAGGTAGGGTGCACCTGCCCCTCTGGGATGGAAGAGAAGATGCTATGATTGTCACTGCAGACTACAGCTCCAGGGAGTCCTAGCTGCTGAGAACCAAGACTGAAACCAGGTTAACCTGGCCCAGAGGGAACATGTTCTTGCATGACAATACTGCAAACTGCCTGCACATTCCTTCCTTTGAATACCAAAAATATCCCTTTCCTCAAGTTGATTTGGCCAACCTGTTAAAAACAGCTGTTAGCCACTCAAATAATGAAAAGACCATGCATGCAAAATTCACCATTCTGAATGAAGAAGGCGCTGAATGAGTCAGTTTTCAAACAGTTAACTAGTCCCCAGATTGGAAGGACAGGAAGGAAGCTATACATGACCTTCAGACGATGGAAACAGAAAAAAAAATAAATAAACCAACAGTCTGGTAGAGGGAAAAAAAGCAGGTATAGAGGGCCTAAAAATAGTTTCCAGCTTATCTCTGCTTTAATAGCAGATTAGCATGTATTCTCTTGGAAATGTTACCCAGGCAACCAGAATACAAAGACAAAGATATTTGGGGAAATACATGTACATAAATCTATTTTCGCTATGATCACTACTAAAAGAAAATCATTAACTAGGAGACTGACTATATTAGGAAAAACAGGTAGGGACAAAAGAAACTTTTGTAAATGAAGGAACCTGACTGCCGCCATCTTGATCCATGACCTCCTGAAAGGGAACAGCCAGCCATGCCATCCATCCCTTTCTTGGCAGAGAACCCCATCCCCCTCCCAGAACTGCCCCCACCATCAGCCTACAGAGACCCCATGGCCTACACTGCACCCAAGCTGCGGGTCTGGCCCCAGCCCACGTGGCTCTCTGCAGTTTGCTCTGCCATTAGCCTATCGGGTGGAGCGCAGACCGGCTTCTTCTTGTCCACTTCCCTGGCAGTTTGCAGGTACCAAATGCACTTTGGGGGCAGTAAGTCGCACAGAATTGGCCACCTGAACAAGAGACTCTGGCCCATTGCTTCAAATCAAACTCAGGCCAACAAAGAGGCCTGATGCCAAAAGCATGTTTTCTCTGTATTTTTCAAATGTTATGTTTCTATCTCATAAACCAAAGACAGTTAAAACAACAAAAACTGTCAGACTAGCAAGTTTTAGAAACATTTGGGCCAAGCGTGGTGACACATACCTGTAATCCCAGCACTGGGAAAGCCGAGGCAGGAGAATCACTGACATTTGGAAGCTAGCTAGCTGGGCTGACCTGAACTATACAATGAGTTTAAGGCCAGCCTGAATACATAGCAAGATCCTGTCTCAAAATAATAATACTAAAACTTAGAAAATTACTCTAAGGGCCATTTAACAAGGATGACTCGATATCTGCTTGCCTGCACTGCCTGGGACAGTACCATCTGCGCCTGCTGTTTTGGTGTAGTTATCAGCAAGCACAGCCCTCTAGCTCTGAAAAACGTCCTGTGTGGCTGGTAGACTACAGAGTTCCTTATGTTTGCAGAGAAATATTTGCCCTGCCAGCTCCAAGGGTGGTAACGTACAGACATGCATACATGTGATCTGAACAGTCCTGCCAACAGTGCAGCTGGGCAGACAGACCAACACTGGAAGGAAACAGAAAAGGTAACAGCTTCCTCAGTTAACACTGCAGACAGAGTGCACTGCAAAGCACTGCCGACAAACGTCACCAGACAGCCCTACAACTAGACTCCCTCCTGTTTCACAGAGCAGACAGCTCAAACTCATCTCCAGAATTCCAAAGTCTGACCTGCAATTTCCTGGCCCAGCCCTGTGGGTGCCCATCCACTGTCTAGACTGGGGTGAGGCACTGCTATTAGCCTGCAGTGTGTACTGGGGTATGTTTCTGGAGGAGACCTGGGGTCTCCACCTCTCACTGTCCTAGGGAAGCAGCTTCCTGCTCACGGGCCCCACATGCAACACTGCTTTGGCACAGACCCCAGAGCCACACAGCAGCTGACCACAGCCTGACACACCCAAAACTGTGAGCCAAATAAATCTTTCCTCTTGCTAAGCTGACTATTTTCTCAGGTACTCTGATGCAGCCGACTGACAAATGCAACCTGACTGCCCTTCCTCCAGAAACTGCTAGAGTGGGGCCATGGCACAGCCATCACTACCCTTTGCACCCTGCAGTGGATCCAGGAGTGGTTGAACCCTGGCCTAGGCCACTTGAACCTGTGAGGACACTTGGAGCCCATGCAGGACACCCCAGAGACTGTTGCCCCAGCAAAGACGCAACTGTGAAGAAACACATGACTAGGAAAGAGGGAGGCCTAGGGGCAGTACATGGGGCAGGCTGTGGCCCTGGACACACAATCAATGAGGCTGGCAGGGCACAGCCACCAGGAGCTCCACAGATAGACAGACAGACACCTTCCCTCCCTATTCTCCTCCTGCCCTTTCTCTCCCATCTCCTGCTGGACTCCCAGGAGCCAGAAATCAGAAGACAAAAATAGCCACTGTTCCCATGATAGAGACCATGCTGAAGAGGGCTACCAGGCATAGAGGTCACCTGCTGTCCTCCCCTTGCACTTGGTGGAACGAGGGACTGGACTCAGGCCCTTGTGTTTGCCAGGGAAGCACTTATCTACTGAGCCATATCACCAGCCCCACACTTCAGCTTTCTCACAAGATGGCTCATGCCCTCATCTTGCTCTGAGCCCCTTAAATGGTACATCAAGGAGGAGAACTTCCTTCCATGGGCAACACTAATCTATAGATATGCTCTTCAAGGCCAAAGGACTAAAGTTAGCATGAACCCAGTGATGGACACAGTGGCATATGCAAGGCCATCAAGAGCAGCTTTCTACCTTCTTTCTTTTCTTTCTTTTGAAGCTAAGTCAAAAAGTGATAGACCCCTGTGGGAAGAAGCATACCCTAATTACAACAGCTTCTCTATTTCATGGTACATGGCTAGGGTGCTTCCCAAGATACGTGATCAATGTGACCACAGAACAGAGGATTCATGGTCCTGGGTCAGGCTTTCCTGCAAATTTCACTCCATGGCTTAGCCAGGGAGCTGAGAGTTGCCTGTCCCCTGCCTGTACTCCCCATAGCCACAGCCCCCAGGTTGATCTCAGCACTGCAAATCCATGGGTAAAAGCCCCACCAATGGTCTGCAGCACCTGCAAACGGTGTTCCCTCCACCCATGTTCCTAGCAGCATTGTTCACAGCTGCCAAAAGCTGGAGACAACCCGGTATCCACTGCCAAGAAAAAGCATGGCAGGGACTCACCACGGGAAGGGAATCCTGACATGTGCTCCAACATGGGTAAGCCCTAAGGACACTGTGTTAAGGGAAACAAAGCAGTCAAAAAAAAAAAAGATGAAGCCTGTTAGACTTCACTTCTCTGAGGTATCAGAAATAGGCACACACACAGAGAAAGGGTGGGAGAAACTGGTCGCCAGGGACCTGGACAGATGGGGCAGTGCCGGCTAGTGGGAGTGGCACTCGGCAGGACAGGAAGAAGTTCTGGAGTTAGATGGAGGTGGAGGCCGTGTACGAATGTGGTGCACCTAGTACCAGAGAGCTCCACTCCTAAATGGTTCGAATGAGAAGTGCTCTGCATATTTAGCCACATTTTAAAACACATTCAAGAAATATTTATTCTTTGCCTGAGAAATGTCAGTGAACAAAATGGAAGGGTACTGTCCCACATACAGGATTCTTGTACACTCTGCCCCTTGACAATCTGTCCCCCATTCCTCAGGGACAGGGAACTGAGTCCTTTAGCACACAGCCCAAGAACCTAACACAATGTTGCTCATGTAGGCACTGCTCAAAAAAACTTACTGAATAACTGAGTAAAAGCCCAGCTGTGGGAGGCAATATCTTTTCTCTTGTGCTCTCTTGCTGGGCAGTAATTTAAATTTCTCAACATTATCTGGCTGTTTCCAGGGACAGAGAGACTTTAAAAACATGGACCATAGGTAATTTTCCTCAGTGCATGAATAGTGGGTTCCCAATCAGAACTTGCCTGCTCTCAGATGGGCGACTTGGAGCAGGCAACTGTGTGCTGCTAAGCCTGTGCCCCCAGCCATCCATCTCACATAGGGATGCTTGCAGAACCACAGTGACAGGAGGCATTTTGCATCCACTATCCGGGGAGCCATTTCCTACAAGCAGTGTCATGACTTCCTGCCATAGAAGCACCCTGCTCCTGCTTCCCAGCCTCTGGCTTGGGGATGGCACATGTGACAGAGCCCCAGCCAGTACCATGCAGCACCCAGATGAGAGGACCCATGGGACCTGAGCAGGCCCATGGCTCGGGGCTATTCCTCCAAAGCAAGGCTGGGCAGAGACCCACTCTTTCTGGGTCCACCCTGTGTAACGTCTGGGGCTTTCTCAGCCATGCAAAGTCCTAAGAACAGAACCAATGCCCATAGAACAGACCAGGAAAGGCCGAGTAAGAAATCGCATCCTGCCGCTGTGCTTGAGCCCCACATCAAGCCACACCTGACAGTGTCTTCCTGCATGCCAAGAAGTTATCAGAACAAAAATAAGATTCTTTTCCATTGACAAAACAGTCTCTGGGACTCCTGACACAACAGAATTGAGTACACACCTCTGTGTGAGCCACGTGGCCACCCTCCACTGCATCCTTCTGCCACGGTGCTGCCCCCCCCCCAGGTGCCCAGTGAGATGGACTAACCCCTGGAACCAGGAGCCAAAACAAACCTTTCCTCCTTGAGGTTGTTGTTCTCAAATATCTGGTCACAGCAACAAAAAGCAACTGATCCAAACCCTTAAAAAAATAAGCATCTCCTTGAAAACTGATTGCAAAATCTATGCCACTTCCTCCTAGTCTCTTGTCCCTGATGGACATTGTGAATGGACCACAGGACGTGCTATATATCCCAGGAAGCAACGGAAGCCTCAGGGCCTGCTCTCATCCGGCCAGTCCCAGACAGCTGGCATCCATACTCCCAGAGAGCTGTCCCAAGCCAGGCCTTCTTCCCTCATGACTCACTGCACAACCCCCTCACCCCATTGCCACGTTGTGAGAGAAGCAAGGAAACAGCAGGTTCAGATCACTGCACTTCTTCATTGTGAATCTGGCCTTCACAGTTAAAGAACGCCTTGGATCCAGTCCCAACTTCCTGTGCCACGGTTCTTCTCAGCTACCCTTGACTGGATCCTTAGCACTCACCCAGGTTTTGGTCATGATTTGTCCTCCTCTCTCGGCTTCCCAATGGGGAGACTCAGCTCACTATTAGAGGCTGAAGCTAAGGAGGTGGGAAGCCCTGGCATCTGGAACCCACCCTGAAATCCACAGGGAACCTCTGCTGGCTGTGATCAGAGAACGAGGTAGCTCGGTGTTGCTTTGTGCTCAGTGTGGATAACGAACTGGGAAGAGCCCAACTTGAAAGCCTGCTGCATGGCAGAAAAAAATACCCACGCCATGAACCAGATCACTGCTAGCCGTCAGAGGTCGTGTTCATGCAGTGTGGTGTTCAGGGGTCATCTGACCACAGCCCCATCATGACCATCAGTGCACTCAGGCACAGGCAGGAAACAAAAGAGGTTAAGGAGGCCCCAGGGCTTCAGCCCAGCAAGCAGGCTACTGAGGCTGGGACACCACCTACTCCCACTGCAGGTGTAGACAGGGTCCTTAGCACTAAATGTGAGACCCCGGAGGTTCCAGGGACACTTCCCGGGGTGCAGTGAGTGTCTGGCCATTAGACCCCAGCTTCTCCAGCCTCGTCCTCTGAGACTGCAAGTCTGCATGGCTCCTGCGCCCCTGTCGCCCACCATCGCCCTATAGGCGCTAGAGGACAGCCCGAGCCTCTACTCCTTCACATGGGTGGAGCTGTGCCAACGTGCAGCACGATGTCCCACACCCGTGTTTGGGCGGGGTGCACAGGCTTCTCAGCAGCGCAGGGACAGAGCCCTTCCCCGCTGGCCCTTAGCACGAAGTTGTCGCGCCCGCAGCCACAGCCTCCTTTGCTTCCCGCGCCTCCAGTCCCAGCTCGCAGTCCAGCGCACTGGCGCCTCCAGGGGAAGACGCGGGGCTCGCACCCCAAACGCGCGCCCAGCCGGCCCTCCCCGCGACCCCCGCTCAGGGCCGCACCCCATCCGCAGCGCCTGTCCCGCCTCCCCGCAGCCGGTGAGGGAAGCACCCGGCGAAACCTGCACCCCAAGGGGCTGCGGAGGCGCAGGATGCCTCAAGCCATCCGCACACCCGAGCGCGGCCGCCGCCCGACTCACCGCGAGCTCCCTTGTCCGTGTCACTGTCCTCCGCCCGCCTCCTCCGAGACAGCCCGCTTACTCGCCGGCCGGCCGCTTCCGGGGAGCCACATGCCGGCCGGTAGAGGACTGGATACGAGGGGCGGGGCGGCCGCAGCACCCGCCTGGGTGCCTCTCTAACCTCCCACCACCACCACCACCACCACCACCGTCGCTGAACCTCGGGACCGCCCTCTTCCACCTCGTTCCTGGCCTCCCAGCAGGTCACTGTCCACTTCCTCATCTACGCTAGGGCTTCTAACCAGTTTACAGGGACAAGTTCCAAGGCATCCTCCACTTTGCCAGTCCCCTTTGTCAACCTACAGCACCTCTTTCCATGTCCTTGAGGTCCCTGCCAGGTGCAGAGGAGCTCAAAAGGGGGGTTTGGGTGGGCTCACCTGTCTTGCTGTAGTTCCTCTACCCAGAGCCTCTGAAAACGTATAGGGGTGGCTTTAAGAATAAAACAGGACAACATCTGGGAGTCCTCTTTCCCCACTGTCCATTGCAGGATGTGCCAAACTTTCCAAGCTAGCTGACAACAAGGAGAAGCAAATGCCTGTCCCTCCTTTCCAAGGGCCTGCTGGCCAGAGGCTTGCATTCCTGACCCGCTGGCTGCCTGTCCTGACCTCTAGAAAGGCTGCTCTACCTTCTTGTCCTTGTGGGTTGTGTGACATCTCAGAGCCCAAGGAGGTCTTAGGAGTAGCCCATCTTCCTCAATTAAAAACCTTGCTGGTTAAAAATAACACAACTGCCATAGCACCACGACCTGGCCCCACTAGTTAGAGTGACTGTGACCTTCTAATATGATTGGTGACAAAAATGAGTTACATGCAGGGCCAAACAGGCACCCACAATAATCGGAGCATCCAAAGTTTCATCTAACCCAAATCCCTCATCCTTCCCTTGTTCTACTGATCGCTTTTGATTAAAAGAACAGTTTTCTAACAGACTGGGAAACCATATCCAGACCCTAAAAACCCTGCTTGAATTGGAACAGGAGCCTCACAGCCAGGGGCTTGGCTGGGGGCCACACTGGGACCCACCTGGGGAGCTGGCCTCTTTCTTGCTTTTTGCTGTGCTCCGTGTACAGCTTTCCATGGATATTTTCTACCTGGGCCCCAGGAGGTTCTGAATGGCACCATAGAGATCGTGGGACCAGCCAATCCTCCAGCTGAGCTGGGGCCACAGAACTGGATCCAGGGCCTTTGGAAACAGGGAAAAGTCTAAGCAGATGTTGCAAACTCCAGCGTCATTGGGGATGGTGGCACACGCCTGTGCTCACAGCTTAGATTAAAAAGCAGAGCTGTCCCCATGGGTTTCTTTCCTGGCACCACCAGGCTGGCTATTTCTCCCGTCATCCATTGAGTCAGCACTTGGCCCTTGCAGGCCACAGCTGCCAGGTCTCAGGCTCGCCAGCATTCAGAGCTGGCAGCCAAAATAAACTTCTATTCTTTGTAAATGACTCAGCCTCAGGTGTGCTGTTATAGCAACTGAAAACAAATTCAGAAGGCACTGAAGCCCAAAGAGGACAGCCTAATTTTTCCATGTGGAAAATGTGGGTCTGCTGGGTTCATCAAATCTGAGTTTTTAAATTTTATTTAGGTTTGAAATTTTCTTCAGCCAGAGAAGCCAGAAACAAACCCATACTTAATGTGAACACTTCTCTTTTTTAAATAGTGGCTAATTTTAAAAATATTTTTCATGTTCTCTAAGCCAAGAAGGAAGGGTTTGTAGGTCACCAAGTATCCCCTGGCTGTCAACTGCTCATCATAAAGTCTGAGGAGAGGTCAATGAAATAGGAAGGTGACCACTGGGTGCTGGGGAGATAGCCCAGTAGAATAAGTGCTTGACTGGCAAGCGCAAGGGCCTGAGTTCAATCCCCGGTTCCACCAGGAAAAAAGACATTTGACTGGATAAAACAAAAATTATCAGACCCACACCACACCGGAGCTCACACACACACACACACACACACACACACACACACACACCTGCGCTGCTTCCATCTTTCACACCTGCGTGCTTGCTTGCAAGAAAGACCAGACCAAGCCCATCTTCCAGCTCTTCTCGCTCCATGACAACTACTAGCTTTGTTACTTTTGTTTTCATTTTCAGCCCTCATGAAAAAGTATACATTTATTATTCCCCTATTTTAAATAAGCTTTTCTCCCCACCACCCTGAGATTTACATAACTATACCATATATATTTTTTCAGAGCAAATATTTATTTTTTTTTGAGAATATTTTTTTATTTTAAAGAAAAAAACAAAAACAAGTAACAAATAACAAGAACAAAGAAACATACTTTTGAAATATATAATCTTTTCTTTGTCTTCCCATACAAATTCCATGGATCACACAAATCAGTTTTACAAAATATATTTATTATTCTGTTAAAAGATAAGACTGTCTCATAGTCCTGATTAACAAAACAGAAACTGAAAAATATATATTTAAATACAAAAACGTTGCCTAGTGGATTCTGGGACAGTATGCTACATTTAAATTTTTTTCTTTTTTGGCGGTACTGGGGATTGAACTCAGTACCCTGAGTTTGTCAGGCAAGCATTTATTCTACTAAGCTATCTTCCCAGCCCAGTATGCTACATTTTAAGAATTAATTGAAATAAATGAAGTAGCTAAGAAATATTCTAAACTGGATTCAGAAAGATAATTACTAACATTCAAAGCATTTTTATCAGCCCTGTCTTTTTGTGTTGCATTCTGTCTTTGATGGTTTGATCTTGCTAGTAATTTCTTTCAAATCAAAAGAAGAATCTCCACCCCTCTTTCTCACTCTGTGATTTAAATATGAATTTCTTCACAGCTCCCAGCTTTTGTTTGCATTTAAAAGACACCCTGCACAATTCTTTGTCTGTCATGTCCTGACCCAGGGACATCTATTTTATCTTTATTGCTCTCAAGAACCTTAGGTTCACAAAGACTAGAAGCCTGGCTGCTGATTAACCCTTGCATTGACAATGCAGGTCGAATTCATGCTGATTAACCCTTGCATGACACTGCAGGTTGAATTCATGCTACTAAAGTCTAAGGTGATAAAGTTGTAGGGTGATGAAATGCATTCATCTAGAAGCTTATTGAAACTATATCATTTGAAGTTCAGTTAAAGTGAAATCTGGTCAACATTTTTTCTATCTTAGGGAAAAGCACAGAAGTCAAGACAGGGACCAACATACTGGTAAAGGTGAAATTTTTATGATTAAAGATCATGATATTTCCAGAGTTTTCTGGCCCCATCCTGCTAAACTTCTAGCATGGGTGATGCCTTCCCTGGAATTCCTTCGTTTCTGGTGCCAGCGAAAAGAACAACTGTGGCAATGGACCCAGGCCTGTGAGGTCTGCAAACTGCTCTATGGTCTGCCAGAGAGCAGCTGGTTCACCGGTCTCCAGCAGTCAATTACAGCTGCATCTAGGACCCACTGTGACACAGCAGAGCTGGAGGGGGCACACAGTCTGAGTCCAGCAAGCACATATTTTAGAAGCAACACTGGCCAAAAGAAAAATCATATTGTAACAAGTTAGTCCATTCTAACCCAGCAGATTCAAGTACATTCAAATATGAACGCTACAACTGCAGTTCATTACTGTTATGATGCTGCCTCACTTTTTACTGAATCTGCTCTTTGCATTATATGTAACATTTTGTAAATACATGTAACATTTTAAAAAATACTGCCAGGCATGATGGCACACACCTGCAATTCCAGCATACAGGAGGTTGAGGCAAGAGGATCGCTGTGAGTTTGAGACCAACCTGGAGTGCATGGTGAGTTCATGGCCAGCCTGAGCTACATAGTAAGATTTGTTTTTAAAAAAACTATTACTTTTATTCACCTTTTCTTTACTCACATCACTTAGCTATTATCATAATTTATTATGTTCCATTAGGTAATAACTTATGGTTTTTTTCACTATATTTGATATTACATTACAGTTCCCTGTTGTGGCATGTGAGCCACTTAGCTGCATTCACATAAATTATACTCTTTCCATACATGTCCACCACTGCAGTCATGCTGTACAATCGTGTGTGAGCTTCATGTGTACATAGTCACATGGTAGAAACACTGCTGCATTCAATAGCTAGCTGACCAGTGAGATGATCTGGAGTAGACACAGAACTTGTATGCTGGTTCCAGTTCCCAGAAACATATTTTTCTAACTATGATGTAGTGTGGGACATGTGAGAGGGAAGAAACCCTATCCACCACCACCACCACCACCACGAGAGGGAGGGCAAGCCTCAGTGAGCCTCGGGAGCAAGGTGGGTGGGAAGAAACTCCACACTGCTCCACGACCACCAAGGGAGCCTCCACCTAAAGGAAACCTGGTGCCTGCCCCACACACCTACAATTCTGGTCAGGCAGCAAGCGCTGGAAGTACCCAACACATGGCAACTGGCTTGTCCAGAGGAATCCAGAAAAATTTCAAAGCGAAGGAGCAAAATGCAGTCTCAGACTTCTAGCCCACGTAGACTAAGTCCAGGAGACCTCTATATAGAAGAACTTGGAACTCACACACCTGAAATTTCTGAAATGATAGCAAATGAAGTAAAGGAACAACTCCATCAGACCAGGAGAATCAGATCACAAATAATCTTTCAGGTAAAAACAGAATGACAACTACACCGAAAGAACTGATCAGCATATCTAAAGAAAACATAGATTAAAAAATAAATAAATAAAGGAATGCAGGAAAATGATAGAAACCTTGAATGAGCAATATAGAAAAGAATTAGAATACACGAAACATTCAAAGAGACATCCAGGAAATTAAAAATTGAATTGAAAGCTGGCAAAACTGCTTGAACGAAACTGAAGATAGACTCTCAGACCTGGAAGACAATGTTGCAGCTAATGATCACAAAAGGAAAGAGCTCTTAAAAATAACAAAGAACAAGGAAATAACAATTCAACAGCTGAAAGACCATGCAAAGAGCAATATAAGACTGATAAGTGTCAGTGACAAATCAGAAGTCAACAAAATGACATAAAAAGACTAATTACAGAAGTAACAGCAGAAAATTTCTCAGACCATGGGAAAAGAGTCTGATGTGTGAGGCATATAGAATTCCAATTAGCCATAACCAAAATAAGTCTGCAGCCAGACATGTAATAATGAAGCTCCCAGAAATTCAGCACAAGAACTGAATACTGAAAGCTGTTAGACAAAAGACATAGATCACCTACACAGGAAAATCCATCAGAATCATGGCAGATTTCTTAACACAAATCATCAAGTTAAGAAGAGTTCAGGTATTTCAGCTCCTGAAAGAAAACAACATCCAACACAGATTGATGTACTTATTCTGTGAAACTATCTTTCAGAATTAATGCAGAAATATGGTATTTCCATGATAAAGAACTGAAGAAATTTATGACCACTAGACCAACCCTACTAAAAGATATTCTAGAAGGAGATAGAAATGACCACAATTCCAAAAATGACAAGAAAAAGAAACCGCCAAGCAAGTCAAACAATTAAATAGCAGGGAAAATAGGAAACCAGCATCATGAAAAATAACATGACAAAGATAAACAAATACAGTTATAGCAATTAATGTAAATGACCTCAATTCACCAATCAAAAGAAATAGACTAACAGAGGATCAAGAAACAAAATGCAATAATATGCTGCATGCAAGAAACATATTTAACTCAAAACAAAATTTATAAACTGAAAGCCAAAGGATGGAAAACCCATTCCATGGTACAGAAACCCAGAACAAAAGCAGTAATAGCTTTTCTGTTTGCAGACAATGTGAACGTCAAACCAAGAATGATCAAAACAGGTAAAGAAGGTCACTACATACCTGCTAGGGGAAAACTTCAAGAGGAACAGATAACAAACATAAATATATATGCACCAAATACAAGAGTCTCAACTATATAGGACAAATATTAAAAGACATGAAAAATAAAATGAGCAATAACACATAATGGGGGACCTGAACACCCTATTGTCACAAAAGGATAGATGAAATAGATTTAAAAAAAATGTTAGCAAAGAAATAACATAACTGAACCAAACTTGTGAAGAAATGGACTCAGTAGGCCTTTACAGAGTGTTCTACCCAATAACATCACAATACACATTTTTCTCAGCTTCACATGGGAGTCTCTAAAATAGGTCACATATTAGCCCATAGAACATGCTTAAGCAAATGCAAAGCAATTGAAATTGTCCCATGTGCATTATCTAATAATACTGCAATTAAATTGGAAATTACTGAAAAAAGAAGCCACAAAAGCTCCACAAATACATGGA
>PVKA01001286.1:126368-152029 GCA_004027165.1 Ctenomys sociabilis
AAAAAAAAAAAAAAAAAAAAAAAAAAAAAAAAAAAAAAAAAAAAAAAAAAAAAAAAAAAAAAAAAAAAAAAAAAAAAAAAAAAAAAAAAAAAAAAAAAAAAAAAAAAAAAAAAAAAAAAAAAAAAAACAAATACATGGAAATTAAATAACACCCTCCTGAACAACCAGTGAGTCACAAATGAAATCAAAGAAATTAAACAATACCTACAATCAAATGAAAATACACATACAGCTTACCAGAATCTGTGGGACATAATGAAAGCAGTACTCAGAGAGAAATTTACAGTGGTAAATTCTCACATCAAGAAAACAGAACACATACAAATAAACAACCTTATGATGAGCCTCAAGCTTCTAGAAAAAGAAGAACAACTGAATCCCAAGGCCCAAAGAAGGCAGGAAATTATAAAAATCAGAGCAGAAATTAATGCAACAGAGACTAAGGAAACAACACAAAGAATTAATGAACTGAAGAGTTCATTCTTTCAAGGAATTAGTAAAATTGATAAACCCCCTAGCCAATTTTAACAAGAAAAAGAAATAAAAAATCCAAATTCATGCAATAAGGAATTACAAGGGTAAAATCACTGAAGATCCTAGAGAAATTCAAATGATCATTAATACTTAGTTCAAAATCTTTATTATCATAGGACAGAAAAAATAAAAAATGAACATATTCATAAATATATCTGAATAACCAAAGCTGTATCATGAAAATATAAAATTTTTGACTATCCCAATATTAGTTAATGAAATTAAAAATATAATTAAAAACTTATCAACAAAGAAAAGCCCAGGTCTTGATGAGTTCACAGCCGAATTCTATAAGAAATTTATAGAAGATGTAACACAAATACTTCTTAAACTCATTAATGAAATTGAAAGGGAAACAATTCTCCCTAACTCATTCCTAGAGGCAAGTATTACCCTGGAGGAAAGAGGAAAATCAGAGAAAGACTCAAGCAAAAAGAGAACTACAAGCTAATCTCCTTAATGAACATAGATACCAAAATCCTCAATAAAATACTAGCAAACAGAATGCAAAAAATCATCAAGAAGACTATACATCATGACCAAGTGGGATTCATCCCAAGAATGCAGCGATGGTTCAATATACACACATCAATAAATGTAATACATCAGGCCCAGGGAGATGGCTCAGTGGAATAAGTGCTTCCCTGGCAAGTACAAGGGCCTGAGTTCAATCCCTGGTTCCACAAAAAAAAATAAATGTAATACATCATATCAACAGAGCCAAAGACAAAAATCACATGATCATCTCAAGAGATGCACAAAAAGCATTTAACAATGATAAAAAAAAAAAAAAAAACACAGAAAATCAGAATACAGGGTCTTTACCTCAGTCTGATAAAAACCATCTATGACAAAAATGAATAAATAAAGATACCATCATACAAAATGGACAAAAACTGAAATCTTTCAATCTAAGATCAGGAACAAGACAAGTATGACCAGTACCACCACTCCTATTCAATACAGTTCTGGAAATATTAGCCAGAGCAATTACATAAGAAAAATATAAAAAAGGAATAAGGATAGGAAAGAAAGTTAAATTATCATTATTTCCACATGATGTGATACTCTACATATGGAAGACCCCAAAAACTCAAGCAAAAATACCCTAGAATTAACAAGCAAATTCAGGTCTGGTGGCAGCCATCAGGCAAGCCAAGATGGGTGCGTACAAGTACATCCAAGAGCTGTGGAGGAAGAAGCAGTCCGACTGATGCGCTTCCTGCTGCGGGTCCACTGAGGGCAGTACCCCCAGCTCTCAGTGCCCCACAGGGCTCCAAGCCCCACTTGGCCAGACAAGGCTCACAGACTGGGATACAAGGTCAAGCAAAGGTGTGTCATATACAGGATTCGTGTGTGCCTTGCGGTGGCCGCAAACGTCCAGTTCCTAAAGGAGCAACTCACCGCAAGCCTGTCCGTCACGGCGTTAACCAGCTGAAGTTTGCGCCAAGTCTTGAGTCTGTTGCTGAGGAGCGAGCTGTCGCCGCTGTGGGGCTCTGAGAGTTCTACATTCTTTACTGGGTTGGTGAAGATTCCACATACAAATTATTTGAGGTTATCCTTATTGATCCATTCCGCAAAGCCATTAGGAGAAATCCTGACACCCAATGGATTACTAACCAGTCCATAAGCACAGGGAGATGCGTGGGCTGACATCTGCAGGCCGCAAGAGTCGTGGCCTCGGAAAGGGCCACAGGTTCCACCACACTATTGGTGGTTCTCACCGTGCAGCTTGGAGAAGGCGCAATACTCTCCAGCTCCACCGTTACCGCTAATAATATAAGATGTTTGTAAAATTCATAACCCAATATACAATTTAGGACAGTTAAAAAAAAAAAAGCAACTTCAGTAGCATAGCTGGGTACAAAGTAGTACTCAAAAAAATAATAGCATTGTTATACATAAACAACAAACTCACTGAGAGAGAAATTAAGAAAACCACACTCTTTACAGTAGCATCCAAGACAATGAATTATTTAGCAATAAATCTAACAAAGTAAAAGATCCATACATTGAAAATTACAATATTCTGAAAAAAAAGAGAAGAGAATTTTAGAAAATAGAAAGACATTCCTTGCTCATGGATAGAAAGAACCAACATTGTTAAAATGCCCAAACTCTCAAAACTTTTATACATATGTAAAGCAATCCCAATCAAAATATCATTAGTATGCCTCATAGATCTAGGAAAAATATTCCTAAAATTCATCTAGAACCAGATGATTGAACTCAGAGACCTAGAATACTAAAAGCAATGCTAGGCAACAAAGGCAAGGCAGGAGGCATCAGAAGCCTTGACTTGAAATTATACTACAAAGCTATTGTGATAAAATCAGCATTGTACTGGCAAAAAAAAAAAAACTGAAGATCAATGGAACAGATTAGAAGATATAGACAAAACTACAAACAAACTCAGCCACCTTATCTTTAACAAGGGAGCCAAACATGTTCACTGGAATAAAGATAGCCTCTTTAATAAATGGTGCTGGAAAAACTGGCTTGCTACATGCCAAAGATTAACATTAGACCCATGTCTAATGTTTTATACATATGTAAAGCAATCCCAATCAAAATATCATTAGTATGCCTCATAGATCTAGGAAAAATATTCCTAAAATTCATCTAGAACCAGATGATTGAACTCAGAGACCTAGAATACTAAAAGCAATTAAAGTCAAAATGGATCACAGATCTAAATATTAACACAGAAACACTAAATCTACTAGAGGGGAAAGTAGGTAGAAATCTTGAAGACACATGGTTAGGCAGAGTTCAAACCAAACTGTACAGGGAATATTTCAAAAAATCAACACCTGGGATCTTATCTTACTGGAAAGTTTCTACACATCAAAAAAAAAAAAAAATCATCAACAGAGTAAAAAGAAAAAAATCCACATTGGGAAAAAAATTTAGCTAACTGTTCCTCAGACAAAAGACATCTATCTAGAACATATAATGAGTTTTTAAAAATCAGACCCCCAAAATTCAAAGACCCAATCAAAAGTGAGATGAATATACACTTCTCACAAGAGGAGACACAAGTAGCAAATAAATATATGAAAAAAATATCCAGCATCACTGGTCAATGTGGAGATTCCCAATAAAACTAGGATTACAGGTCCCATTCTACCCAGCTAGTCCCCTTCTGGATATTTTTCAAGAAGAATTCAAAACATCATACCACAGTGCTGTATGTGCACCCATATTTATAGCAGTACAATTGTAATAGCTAAATCTTGGAAACAACACAAGGCTCATCACTTGAGGAATGGATAAGAGATATGTTATTGTTATACAATGGAGTATTACTCAGCTATAAAGAAAGATAAACTCAAGGATTTTATAGGCAAATGGGTGCAAATAGAAACTATACTCATAAGTGAAATAAATCAGATCCACATGTGTAAACATCATAGTGTCTCCCTAGTGTAAGAAACTGGAAGAGTAGATAAAAAACTAAAAAGTACAACAGATAATGTGGTTTTTTTTTTTTTTTTAGCAGAACCAGGGATTGAACTCAGGCCCTTAACGCTTGTCAGGGAAGCACTTATTCCTCTGAGCCATCTCTCTGGCCCCCCTAGATATTGTGAAAGGGAAGGAAATTGCTTAAAAGGGAAAAACTGGGATGGGGAAAATGAGAAAAGAAAGAAAGAAGGAAAGAAAAAAAAAAATATATATATACACATATATAAAAAACACACACACACATAGGATAGCTGAGATAATTGTACCACTAATTTCTATTGGTTTATTGAAAGGAACAGTTAATGCCTAATTGTTCAATCAATGTTGCATGCCTATATCTGATAATCTGAACAATTACTTTGAAGATAACAATATGCAATATAACAATCATTGTTAATTTCCTATCATCTTGTTTTCAAATTCTGTAGCATTTTTTATTTCTTTTATTCTCTTTGACATATAAAAAGAATATGTGGAAATTTTGCAACACAATCATATTAAACCATACATTTAATATAACATGTATGAAAAATTATCTTAATTTTTATCTATAGGTCACTTTAGTTTTCTACTTTAACAATATACCTTACTGTATTTTTATTTAATAAGTAAATAATTATTAAAGAATAATCTACACTCCTCTACATTATTTTAATTTTTTATTGAACTAGCTTAGCACATTCAGGTAAGCAGAGGGCAGCAACCTGAAGGAGCGGCCTGAGCAGCTTGAACTCGAGCTCAGCCGCTGGGCAAGGCAGGACAGACAGGCACAATCAGGCATAGCTGTCACGGGCTGGGCAAGTTATATGAAGCAGAAGACACAAGTCTAGGAGTCAGAAGGCAGAGACAGGAGTAGCTTCTGTCACTGGTGTTTCTAAGAACCCACCTGCTGGCTTTGTACCACCAATTCCTGCAGCATCAGCTCTGAGTTTAGAGACTTGGTACTGAGGGAGAAATACTCTTCCTCGGAAAAACTACAGAAGCCCCACTGAATTAGAAGCTGAGATACTACCATCTGGGCATTCTGGGTTCCTTGTGCCCTTGAACCAACTGTCAAAGAATGGGCACACCCTTCTGGCTGCCCTGTTCACCCCTCAGCCAAGGGGGAACAAGTTGCTGCTACACAGAGGCTGAGGGGCTTATGTCTGGCACCCTAGGGACTTGGGAGTGTTTCTGATGCTTCCAGATTCGAAAGCAAAAGTTCAAATTCACCATCACAATAACAAAAATAATGAACAAAGCTAGAGATACAGATCCCTTGGGAATGAAGGTTGAGTTACCCCCATCCTGTCAGTAACTCTGGCCAACTGAAGTTCTGGCCAAGAACAAAGATAATGTGGGATTTCAGTGGAAGAAGCAAGTTTAGCCACCTTCTTGTGGCTATATTTAAACAATAACTATACCTACTTCATTCCTTCTTGCCATGTACATGTCCTCTCTCTGTGTGTATATATAATATATAGATAGTATACATAGAGAGAGAGAGAGAGACATGTATACTAATATAATAGACACTATAGAAGTTGATATATATGTTTATTCATGTAAAATTGTGACATGTGTATTTATAATTCCCTCTACTCCTTTCCCTTATACTGTAATAAGGATGGGTAGTGGTGGATAATTTCATTATTTACTGTTGGGTAATAAAGTACTCAAACAGCAATGTGACTGGAATTAAGAATAACAGAGTACGCTAGCTACATAATTGCTAGGTAGCTACATAAGTGTCTCATAGAGATGGACCCAAAACTTTTATCTTTCTTATTCATGTTTTTATTTGGTGGGGGTTGCATTTTGAGATAGTCTTGCCTTGAATTCCTGGCTGATAGTCCAGCCTGGCCTTGAACTCAGTATATAACTCAAGCAGGCCTTGAAATTGTGGCAATCCTCCTGCCTCAGCCTCCTGAGTGCTGGATCACAGATGTGTGTCATCACATGAGGACTGTCTCTTCATTTTGGGGAGAAAGTGAGGAATGTTTGGGTAATATTAATAGTAGTTGCTGCCTATGAAAATTTCTGTGTAATTGTGTGGGAGTTTACACTGTGATGATGGGTGGCTAGGAGGTGAACTGTGTCATTTATTGAACTACTGTCTCTCAATTTCATCCCACTGTCTCTACTCTAGTACTGGAGACTTCAACAGACCTCTGTCAGTAAGAGTGAGAAAGTGGATAGAAATTAATCCAGAATGGGGTGGCCCTCAACAGTGACACTGACTGACTCATTGACACTACGAGGGCAAAACCCCGGGCCCAGCCGACACATCTGTCGGGCACACATAATCCATCCAACATGGCATCCATCCAACATGGTATGCCAGCCACGTTCTCGGTCATCAAACAAACTCCAACAACTTTTGTATGATTGAAATCATACAAAATCATGTTTTCTGAGTGCAACAGAATTAAGCTAGAAATCCATAGTACAAAGTTTCAAAATATTTTGAGAAAGGGATGGACATTGGTAATTGTGGATTTTTCTATTTATTCTTAGAATGCACCCATATTTGCTATATGTAGAAGCTCTGTTATTAGGTACATAAGCACCTAGGGTGTTTATATCTTCTAATTAATTAACCAGCTTATCATAATTAAATGATCATTATCCTTGATAATAGTCTTTATCAATGTTGTCACTCCAGCTTTCTTTGATTTACATTAGTATAATGTGCTTTGTTTCACTTTTAATTTTAACATATTTGTATCCTTATGCTTAAAGTGAGTTTTTTAATAATCTGTTCCTTTTTTTGAGACAGGGTCTCACTATGTAGTTCAGGCTGGCCTTAAGCTCATTTTGTAGCTCAGGATGGTCTCGAACTCACAACAATCCTCCTGCCTCAGCCTCCCGAGTGCTGGGATTACAGGCCTGCGCCACCACACCTGGCTAATCTCTTCCTTTTGATTAAATGTTAGATTATTTACATTTAATGTGCTTTTGGCTGTGGGGGATACTACTTTGCTACTGTTTATAATGTCTTTATATAATGTCTTTATTCATCTTTTGAAAGTGTGTGTGTGTGCACGCGTGCGTGCACGCACACATGCACGTGTGAATTCTAGACTGACCGTTTTTCTCTTCCTGCTTTGAAAAGGCAGGTTTCTGGCTTCTGCTATTTCTAAATAAGAATCCTCCCATTCTTATCTTGTTCCTCTATCCCTTGCCTTTTATTTATCCAGCTCAGTTTAGGGTATTTATCATTGGTTTCAAGCAACTTAAGATAAACCATCATGTATTTTTTTCTTCATAATTCTTATACTTGAAGTTTCTATTTTCTTTGATCTATAAATTTGAGGGGCAGTTTCATCAAATTTAGAAAAGTTGGCCCAATATTTCCTTAAACATTCTTTCCACACACATTCAAAGCACAGAAACATACATACATATATATTATGTAAAATGTTCCCAAGGTTCAGTGGTATTCTGTGCATTTTCTCCAGTTTTTCTGTTTCCCGTTTCATATTTTCTATCGCTGTCTTCAAGTTCAGTGTCTTGTTCTTCTGAGCCCCATTTATTACCAGCCTAACGCAGTGTAGTTTCCATCTCTAAAGTTTTAGTCTGGGCCTCTTTATGTTGTTCCCCTCTGTGACGTGAATACTCTTTCCTCTACATTTTGGACTACATTGGAGTACACTTACAATCACCATCTCCATGATCTTGTCTAATTCTGTCATCTGCGTCATGTCCGGGTCTAGTAATACAGACCAATCTTTGTCCTCATTATGAGTTCCATCTCCTGCTTCTGCATATGCCTGATTATTTTTGGTTGCTAGACATAGTGAATTTTACTACTTTGGGGACTAGATATCTTCGCATATAATATTCTAGAGATTTATTTGGGGATGCAGTTAAATAACTCAATGACAGTTTAATCTTTTAAGCTTGTTCAGCAGGTCAAGAGCAGCCTTTCATCCAAGTCCAACATCCCATCACATCTCCCTCCCATACGAAAGCTGACACCGCTGACCACTCTACTGCAGGGGCCGTTGATTTCGATGATGGTCTGAAGGAACTGAGCCCTTCCCACCTCTGGTGAGCTCCGGGGACTGCTCTGCCTGGCTTTTGCTGGGTGTTCTTTCTCCCACTTTCCTCACATGAATGCTTTAAGCAAAACTCAACTGAATTCTCAAGTGGAGCCCTGCAAATCACATTCTGTGGAGCTCTTTCTTCTCCAGTATACTGCCTTTCAAATTCTCATCACCTTGAGCTAATGCGGTGAGCACAGCTATAATCCTGAGCCAGGAGGATCACTGTGAGTTTACGACCAGCCTGAACTACATGTCACGCTCTATCTCAATTCTTGCAGGCTTTGCCCTCATCACCACCCCCCAAATTCTCAACTCAGAGAAATCACTAAGTTCATTTAAGTTCCTCATCCCTGAACTTTGGCCGGGAAAGTCCTGAGCACTGAGCGAGCTGAGCAGAGACCATCCTTCTGATCCCTCTCTCTGAGATCCCTCCTCTGGGCCTCAGTGCTCTCCTACCTTAAAAAATGTGGCTTTGTATTATTTTACTTATTGGTTTAGTGATTGAGCCAAGAGGACAAATTCGGTCTCTGTTCTTGACCATGGACAGAAGGGGAAATCTTATTATGTTAAACTGAAAAATAATTCATATGGCGAAAATTTGAGAATTTCAGGGAATATGTTGAAAAGCAAGTTTGTCTTACATCTCACATATCTGTGCTCCCAATTCAACAGTCCCCTTTCAGATGCAGAAACACCAATTTCTTATAAAATGTCAGAAATACTCTCTGTGTCTATTAACATATAGACAAGAGAGTTACACACACATTCTCTGTAGACTTGGTTATACTGAACAATACACCCTGAGGTGGCACCAGCTGAGTACCCACAGTTATAATTCTTTGATTTTTATGGATGGGAGTCTTCATTGAGTGGCTGGAGTACAGTTTATGTTACCAGTCCAGATGAGGACATGTTTAAGTAAGTTTTTAGCCTTCTGCTGCTAACTGAACATTTTTGTACATCCATCTTCAGGCACATACATGACAGTGCTGCACCTCAGTCTGTTCAGGTGGTTATCATGAGAAAACAGTCTAGGTGCCTTATGAACAACAGAAATGCATTTCTCATTCTTGTGGAGATGGGAAAATCTAAGATTAAAGCACCATCAGGTTCAGGGTCTAGCAGGGATGCGTTTCCTGGTTCACGGATGGCTTCTCTTGGCGTGCGCTCACAGATAGAAGCATCAAGTCTTCCTGGAGCCCCTCATGTGCAGACACTAATCCCAGTCAGGAGGGCTCAACACTCATGACTGGCCACTTCCCAAAGGCTTCACTTTCTAAAGCCATCACTTCAGGAATTACGATGTTAACACACAAAGACCTCAGCATCCAAATTGTGACCTCCCTACAGAATAAATTCAGAGAAGTCCTAGCTCTATAGGACTGTGCCTATTAAAGTAAGATGGTGGGCTGGAGAGATGGCTCAGTAGAATAAGTACTTACCTGGCAAGTGCAAGGGCCTGAATTCAGTCCCCAGTTCTGCCAAAATAAATAAATAAAGTGAGATGGCGGTAGTCAAATTACCTTCAGAAGAGCTGTCCAACCCACACTTCTATCACTGGTGTTCTTGAAGAAAGGGCACCAAATCTAGGTGTGAAAGGAAACAGGAAGCAGAGATGGCAGAGGGCTGCATAATGACAGGAGGAACTATTCCCACAAAGTTGAACAAGCAGGAAGGGACAAAAGTGAAAGGAAATACTCAAATTCAAATGGTCTGATTTATGTCAGGTTGCACTTATGATAAGAAAATACACTACACAGTTTTTCTTCCGAAGTTTTTAAGACATGAGTGACCACAGTAAGCAAAATTTATAATGTTGTATGAGGAAAGGGTTTAGTGCATGAAGATTAAGACATTTAAAATGATGCTATAAAAAAAAATGACGCTATAAAAGGTAAGGGACAGGGATCTGTAAGTACAAAGATCCCTAGTTGAGCCAGCCAGATAGCTCAGCAGACTAAAGTGCCTGCTTAGGCAGACACAGGGACTAGGGTTTGATCCCCAGTGTGCCTTGCCAGCTTTGCCCCCAAGGGCCGCTGAGACAGCGAATGAGACTGGGCATGGTAGTGCACACCTGTAATCCCAGCACTTGGGAGGCTGAAAACAGGAGGATCACTATGAGTCCAAGCTGTGTAGGGAAACTCTAGATCCTGTATTAAATATATAAAAAAGGTCCCTAGCTTATGTGAGGTGATAAATAAAATGTTAGCTTTTATTGACCACAGAATATTATAAATATTATAATCCCTATGTTTTAAAAAAAAAAGTTTTAATCAAAAACCCAATAGATAAACTTAAACACCAAAAAAAAAAATAAAATAAAATCTCAAAAACTCCTAAAGAAATCAAGAAGGAAAGAATGGAAAAACATGCAACAATTGATAGAAAGGCAGGACTAAGCCAGCCATATCAATGACTATGTTAAATACCGGTGGCTTAAACATGCCAAGTGAAAAACAGATAGTCTGATTGGATAAAAATTAGAGCCACTACCTTCTCCTTACAGGAAACTCTCGGGGGACCTGATCAGTAAGTGATTAAACCACATAATTCAACTGTGGGGCAAAGCGCTCAGGCTCTGTGAGGAATGAACAGTTAAATGGTTTAACAAGAAGTTCAGACTGGAAACATGCCACATCTGGCCATGTCCTTCCTTTTCCCCAAGAAAAACTGCCCAGCCTTGGACAGCTCCTGGCCCAAACTACTTTCTCCTGCTTTTTCTTCATCTTACACTGAGATTCTGAAGAATAGCCAGAGAGCTCTGTCTGTGGCGTTTTCCTTTTCCCTGAAGACTGGATGCTCTGGGTGGAGAAACAGCCCCTCTGGGCCTCTCAGTGACTGAGCTCAGTCTCTTCTCTCTGGGCAATCTTGTCATCTTTCCTGCCATCCACAGTCACTCACTGCGACATCTCATTGTATACATAACTAAAAAGAAATGTTCAAAGAAAAAGGTGAAACAGTTTCACTCTGCCTCTGCAACAAGAAAAGTCTGGACTGAACAAAACCAGAGACAGTTTTGGACCCACTGGAGATCACATTCTGCAGGGCGATGAATCACCCTGAAACCAAGTGACAAACTCGAGGGCACTGGAGACAGAAGTGAGGGGAGATGCTGCGGGCCCCTCCCCACCCCAAGCCTGCTCTGGCCCAGGGAAATGTAGGAAACCAAGAAACACTTTTGAGGGCCACTGCTCTGGGACACAAGACTACTAGACAGAAGTTTAATCCTGTGTTTACACAATCCTTTCTGTCCCTGAACCTTATGTCCACAGGGTTCCAGTAAAATGAGTGCACTATAACTGGAAGTGAGACAAAATCAAGTACACTGGAAATGACACATGGAAGAAACACTGATGGGAAACTTCACATTAAACAGTGTTTGACTTATAGCGCTTGGGAGGCTGAGGCACCAGGATGGCCATGAGTTCAAGGCCAGTCTGGGATACATGGCAGGACCCTGTTTCAAAAGAAAACATGCATAAAAATTGCTTGCCTGAGATCCTATGATTCAGTAATCACATCTGCTTTCAACAAAAACTATGAGGCATGGTAAATTGGAAGAAAAAAAAAATCAAAACAAATACCAGGAAAAGAGTTGGTTCAGTGTCAGCAGGGCAGATTTCTTGTGTCCTTTCTTCTGGGTTCACAGATGGCCCTTCCTCTGTCTTCCCAAAGTCACTACAGTCCCAAGTTTATGAAAGCTGAGCTGGCTAGGCATGGTGGTACATGGTGAATCCCGCCCTTCACCCCTCATAACACCCTCTCCATGATCTTCCACCTCCCTGCCCTGAGCCTGTCCAAGGTCTGTGTCCACTCTCCCTGAGTCTTATCTCTACTACTGGCTTACTTTACTGTGCTCCTGACTGGGCTGGAAACCCCTTGAGGTCTGTACTAGTTGGCCTCTGTTATGTGACAAATGAAGCCCAAATCACCAGACACTTGATTTCTCATGGTTTCCACAGCTGCTCTGGCTCTGGGTTTCCCCTGCAGAGAACCACAGTTGGTCAGGCTGTGTGCACAGGTTCTGCTTCCTCAGTCCTAAGGGCCTTCATGCTTTGGCAGTGCTGACCACATGAGCTCTCCATGGAGCTGCTCACACACACCTTCCCCAACTGTGAGTGAGCCGAGAGAACGGGTGACAGAGGAGGAAGCCACAGTCCCTCATAACCTGCCTTTGACGTGACACTTTCACTTCCTTTGACTCCACAGGCCTGCCCCACTACACTGTGGGAAGGAAATGCACAGGGCCAAGCTTACCTGGAAGACAAATGTGGCCTCAGAGCCCCACACCACGCCTTGCAGGTGGTGAGTACTCAATTCAGCAAACAAGTATACCTGTCAGGAACTCTAAAAGAAAAAGTATGAGGTGCAGTTTCATGCTCAGCAGGGAACAGAAAGCCAACAGCCAATTTGACCACGGAGGAAAGACCCTGGTAGAGATACACCCAGTGCAAACAGGCGACCCCAGGCTAGAGTCAGGAAACACGCACCAAAAGAAAACAGGAATCTGAAGAACTGAGCCCAGCTTCAGACAGAGCTGAGATTCAGAAGAGAAGAGAACAACAGATGCAGAGACAGGAGAGAGGCTTGGAAAGGAAGACATGGTTGGGCAGCTCAGATGCCACCGAGAGACCAAACAAGATGGAGCCCAAGAGAGCTTACTTAGCCTGGCAGGCTTCTCTAGTGCAGCCAGGGACTGAGCTGGATCATGCTGAGTTATGGGCCAAGTGTGGCTCCATGTAGAATGCTCGCCTAGCCTCAGTGGCTAGGGGGTTCAATCCCCCACTGCTCTTCCCGGGGGGGAGGAAAAATGATTAAACAAGATGTAGAGGCAAATGCCCACAATCCTAGCACTCAGGAGGCAGAGGCAGGGTGATCACTATAAGTTCAAGGCCAGCCTAGACTACCTAGTATGACTGTCTCAGAAAAAAAAAAAGAAAAAGTACTAAATGAGAGGCAAGAAGTTACAGTGTGGACGCAGACTAATCTTTAACAGTAAATTGAAGGAAATTGGGAAAGTAGTGTGTCTTTGCTCTTCTCTGTTACTATAACACAATACTGGAGGCTGAGTACTTCATAAAGAAAACAGTTTGGTTTACTTAGCCTTCGGTTTTCTCTTTGTACAGCTCTGGCAAGGACTCATGACAGATGACACCCTCCAGCAGAAATAAGAAGGAGAAATCAAACAGCAACAGGGAGAAGACAGGCCAGATTTGCTGTTTTTATTATAACCTTTCCCTTGAGAGCCAATTTGGGGTCCCCTGAGAAGAACTTAATCCCTTCTGGGGTGACATCCCCTGTGCAAAATAACCACCTTCTATGTCCCCACCCTCTTATCATCTCCACCGGAGGAACCACGCTTGCCAGCCACTGCTGCATTTATTTCATAGCTGGAGAAACTGAGGCTCAAGAAGACTAAAAAACTTCCTGAGTCTCACCACCATAAGATAAGCTGCTACTTAATGAGAAAACAACACAGACAATGTGGTGGCAAGTCCTGCTTGTCTTGGCCACTTGTGGCTTGATCCCTCCTTCTGCCAGAAAGCACCTGGAAGGATTCCTGTGGACATAAAGCGCCAGCTCAGCCGTCAGCCTCCTGAAGGCCATCAACCCCTGCCTCACTACAGTCACCAGGCAAATACCGCAAGATGCAGCACAGCTGAAGGAATGGGCCAAGTGCTTTGAGAGCTTAGCACCTGGATTCTGCTCTGGGATTTTCACCTGAACTGCTGGAGCAGGAAAGTGAGAGATCTGTTTTCTTTCCACAAGGAGCACTTGAGCTTGGAAGCAGCTCTGAGCTTTGCAACCACCTCATCTCACAAAAGGAAACCCTAGAAGAGGGCGAATCTGCACAGCAGAAGTCAGAACAGTGACAGGGGCAGAAACTGTCTCAGGACGTCACCCCACCAACCCTGTGGCTAGAGAAACTCAAGATTTTCTGCAATATTCACAAATTCCTTTTTAGTCACATCATTCAGAGTTGGGCTTGTTATGGGTGTCACTGTCTGGGCAGGGGTGGCTTGAACATAACTGCACATTGAAGGGGTAGTAAGAACTGCTTAAAAGACAGCATCAGGAAAGCCTGTCTTACGTGCTATGCCTGTTGTACGGCCTCCTGCAAAATCATCACTAAAGGAAAGTAAACACAATTATGCACCATGGTCCGCTTAGAAAAGGCAGAAATGCCCAACTCCATCCTGCTCAAGTCAGCTTAAGAACTGCTCCTACATACTCCCTAAGAGCCCTAAGGGCACATGGGAATCAGCTCTTCTAGCCGCTGCCTTGAGTCCCTAGGTTGTTGGACCACAAGGGAAACTCCAGGGTGACAATGGGGGACCACAGTGAGTTATATTGGCCTGCATTAAACCACACTGGAGCCAAGGACTTGCAAAGACATGAGGGTGACTGATCGCTGTCCTACCCAACATCTGCTCTTAAACCCTCCAAGGCTATGAAATAATGCTGCTCTGCTAACGCAAAGCATTAGAATAGATTTACCTTTTCTTAATGTCTAGGGCCTGATTTTATTAATGGCCTTTTAGTCTGCCACTACTTAGCAAGCTTTGAGGCTTACAGGAAATAAACTGTGCTTACCTCACACAGAGACAGAGGCATGGGAGAAAGGCTTTCCTCCTGCTGGCTGGCCATGCACTGCATTGTGGAAGGAGAGGAACAGGCACATACCTGCAATTCCTGTATTTGTGGCTCTGATTATTTAAGAGAAAAAAAAGCCTACATTATGACTGGAAAGTTTCTATTTCTACCCAGTGTGCCACTGAAAATCAGAACTGAACAGAAAAGGAAGTGGCCTGTGCCCATCTTTGTTGCTTTCAGGCACACCCAGCAATGTTCACTGGACCAAAGAGCAGCAGCTCAGATTGCAGGGAGCTGGCTGAGAAATGCCAGGGATGCAGGTGACAGCTTTTCCTCCAACAAAATACAATTTCTCACAGTAAGTGGGAAAAACCAGTCATTTTCTAAAAAGCATTTTGCTCCCCCATCTGCCCATTACGAAGTCTTAGTACAAATTATAAATTACATCTTCAATCAAATTTCCTTGAAATTGGTTTTCCTATGTTAGTAAATTTTTAGTTTTACCATTCACATGGCTTTGGAAACTGGGCTGAAAAGAGGACAGCACGTGGTGAGCAGGATGGAGAGTGGACTGAGCGTTGGGGCAGGTGGGTGATGCTTCTGTCTGTTCTGCTCAACAACAGTTTCTTGGCAAGATGGGCACTGACAGAAAGACACCTCTGAGCACCACCTAGCCAGGTTCTCTAGAGTGAAGCCTCATGTGATGGTAGTTGTTTCCTCTCACAGAGATGAAAATCAGGAGGGGAGCATGAGAAAAGTGGAATCAAGGCAAGGAAAGACAGAAAGCAACAGCTCTGTATGATCCACGCTGCCCCGGGTCCTTTACACTGTGTCAGATCACTGAGCAGGCACATTTTCTGGGCCCTGAGCTTATGGAAGAGCTGCAAAGAACAACTGTAGCTCTGAGGAGATTCTAATAAGGAGGAGTGCAAATGGAACTCATCTGATGGGCTGACCTCACAGCAGTTAATTCCTCTGTACTCTCAGCTTGGATCTGCAAGGAAAGTCAAGCCCACTCTATGGAGGAGCACCTGGATGACAGTCCTTGAAAGAAGAGCAGTTACCTCCACTTTACCTAACCCAGACCCTATGTGTACTGACATGTGCAGAGCTGGCTAGGCTTTCCTTACCCCTACAACTGGCTTCAAGCAATGATAATCAGTCTAGAGAGGTTCTGAGTACAGTCTTTGAAGCAAGGCAACAGGTCAGTCACCTTGTAGCTGCCAGAAAACATGTATGAGTTCAGGCAGCAGAAAGAGCCCACACTGGCAGCTGGAATCAAGCCTTGAGATAGAGGCTATGACTTCGCAGGGCATAAAAGACTACACATCTGAAACACAGACCCCAAAACTTTAAGACTACCTCAAGTTGTGTCATGCAGATTACTCTTTCAGCATATCTTGTCGGCATTTTACAGAGATTTCAGCTCTCCTACCTGGCACAAGAGCATAGAACTCACCTAATTCCTGTCATTCTCACAGTCACTGGTTCTCAAGCCACTCCATTCTTTTTTTTTAAGAACCAGGGATTGCACTCAGGCCCTTGCGCTTGCCAGGAAAAAAAAATTGGCGGGGGGTAAGGTTCTACAGGGTGTTCAGGGTCTCTCTACTAGATCAGACTCATAGTGATCCACCTATTTACAGCCTCCCAAGAGTTGCACCACCATGTCCATTCTCAATTGCCATCTCAGCATGCCCCCTAGCGGCAGGACTGGCACAGCAGGCCTGGGGATTGAACCCCCAGCCCCTGTGCCTGCTTGCAGGTGCTTTAATCCGCTGAGCTATTTGGTCACTCCCATCTTCACATATCAATAAAACCCAGGTCCAGCCCTGGGTCGAGGCCTTTGTTCCAGTTACGGATCATCCTACCTGGACTTAGGACCTCTTGACTCCCACAACATGAGCTGCACTAGAAGTGGGAGACTGGAATTAACTCTCAACAGAATTTCAGTAATTTTTCCATGAGACCACAAATATAAACATCTTGGACTGTAGTGAGGACCGGGAAGGGCTCTCTCTGCCACATTAAACAGGGTAGAGGATGAAGCAGAAGGCATGACCCGGCACAACTGAACTGAAACCCCAGAGAGCCTGGGCTTCGGCTTGGTGCTCAAGGCTCTCCCTTCCCTGAGCTGCCCTATGCCCCTAACCCAGGGAGCTTCGGCTGATTAACAGACACAACAGGCACACTCATCAGGAATTCGGTGTTAAGCACGGCATCTGTGTGCCCTGCAGCACCACATGCCTGTGGGGGAGTAGCAAGCCCCTATGCACCCTTCCAGGACCCTGTGGTCCCCTACACCAGCAACCCAGGGGCTTCCACAGCCCAGAACTCCACTCACCATATCTAGACATTCAAAGGGTAGGGTCATTATTGACCACATTCAAGCTGCAGATGGCTGGCAAATGGGTGTCATCATTGTTGTCACCTAATTGCAGAGCCACAGACCACCGCCTTGCCTCAGTTCTGTTGGCCACAAAACAGCTTAAGATCAGTGATGCCCCTGTCTCCTAAAGAAGCTATCAAAAAATAATCAAATTTGTCCTAAAATAACTGGAAAAGTGACCACAATAAAGATATGACAGGGTCATTGCTACAGAAGCCACATCATTAAGTGTGTGAGAATGACAGGGACAACTCTATACTGATATATTTGACAATACATAGAAGGGTCACATTTCTTGAAAGACTCAACTCAAGGTGCAGAGAGGACTGGTCCGTGCCAGAAGCCTTCAAGCCACTGCTCAGCACCAGATCGTAACAGGCAAAGGAAAACCACAAGAGAGTTTACAGGAGGGCCTCCGAATGAAGAGAGATACCTCCACATGGCCACTCAAGCTGCCAGGGGACTGAAGAGCACCAGAACGCTAGCTCACCGATGAACGTAGAAACTGCACATATTCCTTCTCCATTGACACAAAAGACATTTGATGGGGGCCGGGGAGATGGCTCAGTGGAATAAGCACTTCCCTAGCAAGCGCAAGATTACAATGCTCATCCTTCATTTACCATAATCTCAGACATTCTAAGTTGCAACACTGTGGGAGAAATGTAGCAAACTTGCAGGCTGTGGTTTCCTTTACTCTTTCTTCTCTATTGTTTTTATCATCTTTTTACATCCATGAGCTATAATTGACAGACTGTAAGGTTCAGACAAAGGGTGTTCATTACATTCACCAAGTTCTGCAGTGAGAACCTTTCTGTCCCTGCATAGAGCACCTGGCTCCCCAGTGCTCTCTGTTTATCTCTCATGGCCCTGGGGCCCAGGAACCTGGATTCCATCCTCATGTTTGCCTATTGAGGATGCTTCATACTAATGAGGCCAGTAAAATTTAAACCTGACAATATTTCTGATAATTTTTGCTTTATCCAGTCAAATGTCTTTTTTTTCTGGTGGAACCGGGGATTGAACTCAGGCCCTTGCACTTGCCAGGCAGGCACTTATTCTACTGAACTATCTCCCTGGCCCTGGTTGGTTGAATTTTTTAACAGGATCTATGTAGTTGTTCAGGGTAGCCTTAAACAAACTCACTTTGTAGTCCAAGTTGGCCTTGAATGCAGTGATCCTCTTGCCTCAGCCCCCTGAGTGCTGGAGTTAAAGGCATGTGTCACCAGGTTTGGCCTTAAGAGCTGACTTTTTAATCTTTTAATTAACTAATTAATTTGTTTCTTTATTTGGTACATAATTTGGTTTATTTATTGATTGACTGATTTGATCTGTGCCATGCACAGATCTCAGCCTCCGGGCACACACGTACCACCATGCCTGGTTCCAGGGCCAACTGAGCCTGGGGCCTTGCGCTCGCCAGGCAGGCGCTTATGCCCCTGAGCTGTCTCCCCAGCCCCAAGAGCTGACTTTTTAAAAACTGAGCAAAATACATGGACACCATGGGAATGTATTCGTGCCATCAAATAGTCCATTTAAAAATTGTTAAAATGCTATATAGATTTTAACACCATAAAAACACTACTTTAAGCTAGGGTAATTGAGTCATGCAACAGAAACAGAAGCTTGATTTCAGAAAACACTAAAAATTCCCGTTCTGTGTGTGCTGGCATGGAACCATGCACAAGAGCACCGGCACAGGCATACAGCCACAATGGCCGTGCTCCCCACAGGGAGCTGACAGCGTACATAACTCGTCTTAATTAGTCTCATCTTCTTAATGATGGCACAGTCTGCCACAGAAATATGCCATGGCTTATTCATGTGTGGCTCTATTTTTGGACATCTGGACCATGTCCTTGCTCTTCCTATTAGGACTAACGTGACTGTGAAGCTTGTTTAGACCCAGGGCCTCCAGAAATCCCTTTGGTGTCATTCCTCAGGTCAATATCCCTAAAATGAATTATTGGGAAATGAGCTTGTTATCCATTGCCAGATTGCCTCCTAGGAAGACTGACACAATTTATGGGAGTGTGGGCAGGATGTCTCCCTGGAGCCATATTCTCATGGGAGTTTAAGTTGGTATTTATTTTTGCTACTTCATAAGGTATAAAATGGTACCAGCATTGCATTTCCTACACTGCTAGCAAGAAAGTGCACCCTGTAGCAAGCCTGGGCCAAGGAACACCAGTGAATCTGACTCAGTCAGGTGGCCTGTTAGAACTTCTTGCCTCTTGTGAACTACCTCCCCTCTGCAGATGCCCAGAAGCCTCCATTCTGTGTTGCTGCTCTTCAGCCTTCCGGGAAGCCTCTGCCCCTGCCCAGCACTCACAGCTCACTATAGCGCACTCACAGCTCACTATAGCGCACTAGCGGTTCCTGCAGCCAGAGAGCCTTCAGAAAGCCCTACCAGGCCAGTGACTCTCCAGGGCAGCTAAGGGCATCTCTCCGGAATGGGTTGCCCCCAGTGTCCTGCCACCTGGCCCCGATCTGAAGTCTCTCTCTGATATGAAGAAGGCACATTCTCTCCTGAAAAGCCAGAGAATGATCACATTCCTTGCAACCATTTCTCTTCTCCCCCCCTTCATGCCTGCAGTCTGCCAGCATTTCCAGGGCCACAGGAGGAAGCCCTATATCAGGAGTCTGCCTCATGGCTTCATAGTACACTGCAACTAAAGATGCTGTTGCTCAGGATTTTGCTTTCCATTTCATTGCCTTTCACTTTTGTGGCACAGAATGTGACCAAGAGTTTGCTCAGCAGCAAAATGCTGCTGTCATCCTGCACTTCCCCAAGTGCTTCCCATCAGAGCCACCAGACCCACCATGGGACCCCTCCACTACTTAAACTCACTTTTAAAGCAGGTCCTCTTCCTTTGTTAGTGGCCAACAGCCTTCTCACCTTTGGCCAGGATGTTGCCCACCTTGAAATAAAGATATCACTTCAATCCTGCCTGTCCTAGTGCTCTAAGTAGCTCCTCAGGATCTAGCATGACACTCAGAGATCAACCTGAACAGATTCCCAAGAGGAGAGACCAGAAAAAGGGAGGAAAGGACCAAGCAGCACTCTCAGGGAAGGGAAGCAGCAAGCTTAGTGTCACCAACAGCTACCAGGAGGTTGAGGGTCCAACATCTGAGTAAAGTTTGCAATGGGGTCAAGTGCCGGGACCTCAAGCACAAGCGTTGGGCCTCAGGCACACATTGGTCCCAAAGAAATGAGCCATTATGTTCAGAGTACAGTAGTAGATGATAGACTCTGACCTTTTCTTAGTTCAAGAGACCCCGAGGTTGGGCTGGGTTGCCTCTGAATCACCTTAGCTTTGCACACTCACATCTGTGTACAAGAACTCTATACACCACATCTGTGTATAAGAACTCAGTACACAGATCCATACCATGATGTTCCAGAAAGAGACCTCAGAGACAGAGAGCAAGAGCAGTTCAAAAAGCTCCCTGTGACCTGATCCATTCCCTGGTCTAACATGCAATAGCCACAGGAAACTCTCCTCACCCACCAGCACTCTTGCCTCCACAGGTAAGCCAGGACCTGAAGGATAACTCAAACAGCTTAAGAATGTAGTCACCCTGCACTGTGACTTCAGGTGCAACTCAGCCAATGCTGTTGCCAGGCTCTGACTCCTACACCTGCTCTGCTTCTCTGTCTTCACGTCCTCGGTGTTGGTCCCAGCCTCTGGGCCTATAGGCCATGATTCGCCATGGCAAGTTATGCAGCTCCTTCATGTCCAGCAGGAAGAGTGACTGTGTCTTTCCCAGAAGTCCTGCTGACCAGACCACTGTGTGTCATTGGCTTACTGCTGAATTAATCACTGTTCCAAGAAAAGGTGACCCAGCAACCTGGTGACAAGTGGGCTCAGGAACACTTCCCCAAGAATGCAAAAAGCCTCTCCTTTTGTGTGCTTTGAGAGCTATACACTGGAGAAAGAGACTGCTCAGGTCATTCCAGGGTTTCCACATCAAAATTAATCCTAGGAAGCCAAAGGGCTCCCACAGTTAGTTCCTTGTTAGAAAGGGATGACAGATGTGGAGAGCAGGTAGCAAATTGAGTCCTGGCCTTGGACTGGCTCACGGGGCTGCTGGGTTCAGAGCACTCCTGGGGACCTGACCCTCACTGCAGAACTGGCCTGGATACACTTGGTGGAGGGTAGGACAGAAAGCTTGCATTGGTTTCTGTTTTTTGTTTGTTTGTTTGTTTGTTTTAAGACAGGATCTTATTGTGCAGACCAGGCTGGCCTCAAATTCACAGTGATCCCCCTGCCTCAGAGCTGAGATTACAGACATGCGTCACCATGCCCAGAGGCCCTGGTTTCCTGGCCTCTGGTAGGTTACTGCAGCCAAGACAGTCAAGGAGAAGTCTCTGAACCTTCCCAAATCCATAACCAAAGGTGTGTAATTTAAAAATAGGACTGTTTCCTGAAGAAATACCACAGATGAGTCATCCTGGAAAATTTTTAAGGAAGGGAGGAATAGTGGCCATTTGTCATAGCCTCCTCCAGATGAAATGGGGAGATGACAAGAGACTGCAGCAAACTCCACAACACAGTCTCCAAATGGCAGCTGCTGTGAGAGTCCTAGCAGCTGTCCCTTAGTAACTGGGCACAGCCACATAGATCGGCCTGGAAGATGTGTTCTTGTTCATTCTCCTAGGAGAGGAATGTGAAGCACTTCACAGCCACACAGCATGCAAAACTCTCCATGAGTATGGGTGTGCACTATGGCAGGTTGAAGTTCTCCCTTTCTGGCAGAATAGCGTTCAAGGACCCCAGGACTGCCTGCCTCTCCCATAGAACCCAGCGTCGTCTTCCAGAGCAATGACATATGTACCTCCAGAAATGGTGCAAGATCACCATGCAAGATAGAGTGTTTGGCCCTTCCACATCAGATGCTGCTCAGAACACTGGACCCTCTCTCCAGGACAGAAGGGGAGCCATGGAAACATGGTCATGGCATCCATTGTTCCTGCCATATTGTGTGCCTCTGGAAACCATGGTCTGAAAGTAGAATGACTCCAAAGACAGGGAGTAGATGCCACCTTGGAAATAAGAAACTGAAAATCTGAGGTACCGGCCTAACTCAATTAGCACTATGTGAGCTAGGTCCTCAGGGTTAGGGTACATGTGGTCAGAGACTGGGAAGGAAGCGGGAGTGGCCTCACTTATCCTCACCCTCCAGAATGTGAGATAGGCCAGAATACTGTGAGAGCTGGTCCCCAGGAGGAAACAGACGGTAACATTCAAGCCAATCTATGCCAGGCATGGCAGTGCAAGGTCTGTTATCCCAGAACTCTAGCATGCTGTGCAAAGAGGGAGGATCACAAGTTCGAGGTCAGCCTGTATCATTTAGCAAAATCCTGTCTCAAAAAAAAACAAAAAGAAGGCTGGAGAGATGGTTTGGCGGTCTAAGTGCCTCCCTGACAAGTGCAAGGACTGGAGTTTGATCCCTGGTGCCACATGCCATGCCCACTCCAGAGCCCTGGGCATGCTGTGCCAGCCAAGGAAATCAGGCATGGTAGTACATGCCTATAATCCCAGCACTGGAGAGGCTGTCACAGGAGGATCACTATGAGTCCAAGCTGCATAGTGAGACCCTGTACCAAATAAATAAATGAATAAAGTATTTTTAATTAAAATAATACAGAATTCAAATAGTACAAAGGATATAGGGACGGGATGCTACGGAAGGCCACCCAATTTCTTTAGGGTCTATGTATATTCCTCTTGCTGCTGAGTACTGCCCAGTAACAGCCCCCAGGGACACCTCAGTGACAGCACTACCAGCCACGGCACATGCGCTGCCTCAGGTGCACTTCCTCAAGGGCACCTACAGCCAGCTCCTGCCAGGTCAGGGTTGGGAAAGTCTCCACTGAGACCCCACAGGCTTCCCCGGGGGATCATCCTGGGCAGGAGGCTCATTAACTTCTTTACTCTTACAGTCCTTCTTTCCCAGGTCTCTTCTGGTGTGTACCCTAAGAGCATCAGCAGCCCCCTAAAAAATCCCCCTATAAGCAACTCATTATTTCAGAATGTTTCCAAGGAACCCACTAAAAGATCTAGATTCCATTCATTCTAACAAGTAAGCACAATGGAAAAAATACAAGAAATTATTTGAATACTAGATTAGTACTGAGTGCAATTAGACTTTCAGTTTTACTTTAGGCAACTTAAAGAAAATATTGTTCATACTGACTGGAAGCTCACACCTACCTCGACTGGCTCCTCCTTGCCATGTTAAACACAGTGTCTTTCAGACAGCCAAGAAATGGGTCTGAAGGGCCAATGAAACCTTTAATAAACATGTAACTATAACAGATTTGAGGATAAAAATTAGATAATATATCAATCATTGTTAATAAGCTATTCTTGTTTTGAAAATCTGTAATATATGTATTGTTATATGTTACCCTGTTTCTCTCTTTGTTTCTAATTTTCTTGCTTTTGTTTTTACACTTCAAAATAAAATAAAACTATAATAATAATAATAAATAAATAAACATGTAACTATGTGTAGTCATCAGAAAATTAGAATGTCAAAATTTGAAACATATGGGAAGATGTGAGATAAATAGCCATCTGTTCCTCTTAATATCGCTATAATTTACATGAAGGAAAGAAAGGAGAAAGAGAGATGGAGGATAAAGGGAGGGAGGGAGAGAAAAGAAACAAGACAAAGGAACTCAGGGCCAGCTCAAACGCTGGAAGGGCCCGCGCTTCGCAGGAGCCACCATGGACAGCTCCCATGACACCGCTCATCGGCACAAGGGCCAGCTCTGTGCAAAGGCGACAGCATGTCTGTGGAGAGATGCGCACTTCAAGGGGAGACAGCACAGCTGATCACCTTTCTGAGTGACAGAAACATGTGAGTCAGAGAGCCACCAGAACTGTCTAGTAACACAAATACACCTGGACAGACAGAAAAGAATCTCCAGCTTGTGAGCGTTTACTGGAATTCCACTTTGAGCAGCCTTTAACAGACACCTCTGTGTCTTTGGGTACCGAGGAATTTTCTGAAGGATGATCCTATCAAAGGAGGGGCTTGTCTGAGTTCACCAGAATAAAGATGTGAGATTCACACCTGTGAGGAACTTGAAACTCAGTCCACAGCTGTGGAGTTGGTGTGAGCTGGTTGTGCAAAGTTAGTAGCCATGGAGCCAGGAACACCTGAGTCTGCCTACCCTTCCTGACCCTTGATGTACCTACCTGTGAAATGGGGATCCATAAGACCTCTTATTCAGAATGAAGATTAAAGGAAGTAACATGCCTGGCATTTGGTAAATCCTTAATAAAGTATTCCTGTCCTCAGTCATCTTCATCAGCAGCATAATCTCACCTTCACCTTCAGCTTTATCTGTGATTTTTTGTGACAGGGTTTCACTATGCATCCCAGGCTGGCATTGGACTGGTGGTGATCCCCCTACCTCAGCCTCCCTAAGGCTGACTTTGTAGGCATGTGCCACCATGGCTGGCTTTCATCCCCATCTTAATGGGTCAGTCTGCACAAGGAGTGGGAAGCCAAAGGCTGCTCATCATGGAACAGTCCACAGGCTGGGAGACAAGATTTCTGTTTGCACAAATGTATCCATAGTGATTATGTGTCCTAGATTTCTGAGTTCAGAAATATTGAGACCAAGCTCATTAATTAGCAGATGAGGGAGTTAATGGCTTATTTAAAGAAGAAACTGGGTATTACAATCCTTGCTGTTTCTCCCCATTAAATTCAATAGCAACCACAGCACCAAAAAAAAAAATAAAAAAATTAAAAAAAAAATGCTTTCATACTGAACTATTTCCATTCTCCTTGAGCAGGGTCTGAAATTTGTGATTTTATTAATTGAAATGATTCTTTGTCCTCCCTCAGAAAGAGAAAAAGCATCTGCTCCCTATTCATCATGCCACCGGGAAACGACCATGGAAATCATTTTGGTTTTCTTCCATGAATAAATTTATAGAATTTCCTCAAGGGAAAAAAGACAAATTTATTTTTTTTTTTTGCTCCAAATTCCTGGTTTAATAAGGACTTGTTTATTTTGAGAAAAAAGATCCCAAACATCAGGCGTTCACAAAAAATAACCTACAGTATCAACTTTAGAAAACAAAGACTATTACACTAATTTTTCTAGAGGATGCATTGGACATGCTCTCATTCACAAAAGTACAATGTTACATTTGTGTTTAACAGCCCCACAAAGTACTTCATGTGGGGTGAGACACATAACTCTTAAATCAAACAAAGCTGCTTTCAGATGCTACACTAAATGAGATTGCCTTTGCAGTTAGGGAAGCAACTACTGAAATCATGTATAAGTGGAAGTAACTATACTGCCTGCATAATGAGAGATTATTTGTGGAGACAGCTGATAAAAACCATACAACCTTTTTATTGTTAAGTCATAAAGAGGTATCAAAATTAAAAAGCAAAAATTACAGGAGAAGACTTAACAAAGCTACTAGGAGCATCAAAGGAAGTGAAAATGGTACTAGGCGCAGGGCAATTATGAACATGGTAGGACACAGGGAGAACAGTGAGCATGTGCTGAAGATACTAGGGGAGAGGATCTGGTGAAATTTTGATCTTAGACAAGCGCCTAGATTAAAAAAAAAAATAATGGGACAAGACTTCTAAACCAAACTATGTGTTTAAGA
>PVKA01001287.1:0-11443 GCA_004027165.1 Ctenomys sociabilis
GAAAAGGGCCCGTTTCAGCCCCGCGTCCCCCGGCCCGGCCCTCCCGCGCCAGCCCTCCGCCTGGTCCAGATGGTGCCACAGCCCCGTGCGCCCGGGACATCGCTTCATCGAAACTCATTTGTTAAAATCATAATGAAAACTAAACTCCCAAAAGTTCCAAAGTGACCTCAGACAACACCTGCTGAGAAGAGAAAGGGCAGGCTCCGCGGATGAATGAAGGGCTCGGCGGGCGCGCCTTCCGGGGACGCGAGGACCGCGTCCGCACGCCGCGAGGCGCTCCGGCCGCGCCCTGCACCGCCCCGAGGTTAGCGCCCAGCCTGCCCGAAGGCGTCCCGGGCGCCGCCAGCGAGCCGACGGCGCGGGTGCCTCTCCGCGGAGCCCCGACTGCGCGCTCCCCACGGGTCCCGCCGCGGGAGGGCGGGCGCGGGGGACCCCAGGCGGCGCCGCGCCGCGCAGGGACTGGGGCCGGCACCCGAGTTTCTCGTGGGGACGTGAGAAACGCTCGGGCAGCGCGGGACGCTCACCCGGGCGGGGCGCGCGCGCGGGCGGGCGGCGCAGCTGTGCAGGCGCCGGCGGCCCCGCCAGCCCCCTCCCGGGCCCGCTCGCGGCGGCGCCCCGGCGCCCCGGCAGCCGCCCGCCGAGCACAAAGCCGCGGCCCCCGCCCGCCACCGCGGCCGCGCGCCCCCGGCAGGGCGCGGAGGGAAGCGCGGCGGCCCCTCCGCCGGTCCCGCGGCGGCAGCCCAGGCACCCAGCGCCCGGCGGCTCGGGCAGGCGCGGGAGGCGCGGGCGCGCAGCCACTCACCGTCGGCGCTCGGCTCCGCGCCCCGCTCGCGCCGGGGGACACTCGGGGACGCACGGCGGGGACTCATCGGGCAGCCGCGCCGCTCCTGCAGAGCGGGCTGCACTGGCGCAAACTGTGGACGCTTCCTTCTCTTCCTCCCCCTACCGCCCGCCGCCGCCGCCGCCGCCGCCTCCTGGGAAAAAGAAAAAAAAAAAAAAAGAGGCCGGGACAGCAGTTGCTGGAAAGTCTCTGCTAAGCCACCTCCCGGCGCCGCTGTCCCTCCCAAGTCCTCGCCAAGTCCCGGACGAGGCAGCCGCGGCCGCCAGGACCAGCTGCGTAAACTCTCAGCGCATGCTCGGCCGCCGGCCGTTGGGTTGGGTCCTAGTGGGTGTTTCTTGTCCCTCTCACCCCAAGGGACCCCTCACTTTTACAAGAAAGGTTCAGAAAGAGAAAAATATTGCAAACTTTGGAGAAGTCCGCCCTCTAAACCCCTGGAAAATGGTGGTAGTGGGGGAGTGGAGGCTGGGTAATAAGCATAGGGAACCAGGCTTTTATTATATGAAAATATTTGTGTTTGAGAAGGGGGGTAAATGGGTGGCCCAACCCAATTCCTGCAATGAGAAACTAGTTTCCACAGCCTTTATGGAGCCACCTCCTGTGATTTGTCATTAACATGGTGCCCTATGAGCCCTCTTATTGATTTGTTGCAAATTCCTGATGTTTTGATTGGCAATGTAATGTGAAGGAACTGCTTCAACTTCTCTAGGTTTCACATTCTTTATCTACGAGGAAGAGATATACCCTAAATCACTTACTGTGAAGTTCCTTTATTCAAGGGCACCTGGGGGGCTGGGGAGATGGCTGAGTAGAATAGCGCTTTCCCTGGCAAGCACAAGGGAGTACAAAACAAAACAAAACAAAAAAATTCCCTCTTCCATACTGCGCTAAGGATACTTACAGGAACACCAGAGTAAACGTGTCCAGTCTAGCGTCCAAAATAAGCAGAAAGAACATTGTTAACTCTTTCACAAGAAATCAACATTTCCAAAAATCACTGGATCATATTTGACACATAAAATTTTGTCTAAATACCTCAAAATAGCATGCTTTTTTTAAATGAGCAGAATAGATTTATTGAGGGAAAGAAAGTCCTGTCCAAGAGAAGGACAGGAGGGGGCCCGAGTGGGGAGTTCTATAGCATGCATTTTTATAAGCATTTGTGCATGTTGTGTCAAAACTTTACTGACTAATATGAATTGATTGAAATACAAGATGTTGGGGTCGACAAGATAGCTCAGCAGTCTAAAGTGCATGCTTAGGCAAGTTTAGGCAGGTGCAGGGGACCAGGGTTCAATCCCAGGCACCACATTCCACTCCAGCTCTGCCCTCAGAGTAGGCTGAGCTGGCCAAAAAAGAATACAAGCTGCAGATTATCTTGAAGGAAAATACAGAATATTATAGTTCTATGTCCTTCATTATCTGACTTTTGTCAATTGCTATTTGTCCATAGTGACAATGAGGTACACAGTCTCCTTCATGTAAAACTAAAGTGAAGATCAACAGACAACATGCATGGCCAAGGTTAGGCTAAGAACATATTGCAAGCAATCACTAAGTGTAGTGTGTGACACAGTAAGCCCAGAAGACCACATCCAAAACGTCAAGAAATATTTCCAGTCGCACATCAGGTGACTCCTGCTGTGGTAACAGTACACAGTTGGGGTAATGGACAAAAGCAAAACAAAAGTCCCTTTCTTTCGTGTTAGGGCATAGGTCTGCAAATAAACCACCTGCTGCGAGTGACCCTACACTGTGAGGATTTGACTGCTGCCACTGAGACAGAAAAAGAGTCCCACTCTCAGAACAGAGCCCTCTTCTCTCTCTGGGAGATGAATAAGTCCTTCTTCCTTAATGCATAAACCTTCTAGGGCCAGGTGCCCTTGAATAGTTTTTGTTTGTTTGTTTGGTTGAACTGAGGATTGAACTCACTCCCTTGTGCTTGCCAGGGAAGCCCTTATTCTACTCAGCCATCTCCCCAGCCCCCCAGGTACCCTTGAATAAAGGAGCTTCACAGTAAGTGATGTAGGGCATATCTCTTCCTCGTAGATAAAGAATATGAAACCTAGAGAAGTTAAAGCAGTTGCTTCACATTACATTGCCAATCAAAACAGATTGGCAATCCATACAGCAGTCTAGAAACCATAGACTATTTCAGTGTTCAGTGGTTCTCAGAATTCTGTATATCAGAAACTGGAGAGCTTAAAAAAAAAAAAATGCAAGGTTCTAGTGACCCTATATCACTTAAACCATAGTCTTTATAGGTTCTGTCAGCATAGAGTTTATTACTGCTCTAATATTCCCAATAATGGTCATCAGTTTGCAAATCAGCAAATAAATAGCTAAGACCCTGCCATGGTAGTGGCATGGTGATATGGAGCAGTACTGAAGGGTTTTGTTTTTGTTTTTGTTTTTGTTTGTGGCCAGCTCAGCCCACCCTGGGGGCAAGGCTGGCATGGTCCCTGAGCGGTTGTCTTAAGTAGGCACTTTAGACCGCTGAGCTATCTCACCAGCCAGTATTGAAGGTCTATACTCACTGGCACTTCCCTTTCACTTTGGCTCCTCCACTGTAACTCTGCCCTTTGCACTCACAGCCTGAACAAACCTCTCTCCCATGTGACAGCTCTGCAACTACTCTAGGGCAGCTGCAGTTTCCTCCCTCTCCAAGTCTTCCCTGCTCTGGGATCATAAAACTTGGCACCACAGCTGTCATTCTGCAGGCTCTGAACTTTTCTCTGCGAGAACTGCTTTTTTTGTAAGGGTAGACAGTTTTCAGTATTAGCATAGTAACAGTTTGAATGCTGTATAAAACTCTATGGTTTGTTCCTTGACCACAGGACTGGAAACCACCCTAAGGTAATTTGTGTTTCACTATTTGTGTAGAGGCGCTCACTGCCTCTCATGCTGAGGATACCAACAATGAGAGAAGTCCCTGCTATCTCAGATAAGGCACAACAGGGTTTTTATTCTGCTCATCTAATGATAACAAGATAATAATAATAGGATAATAAGATGGTAATAACGATAGGGTAAACATTTAGAGCTATCACTGGTGTCAAGGGTAAAACTCAAGTATTCGGTAAGGAAATAGAACAAGCTTTGTCCTCCATGAGTCCCCTCATTTGTATACACCTTATTATGCTCATCCTGTGTGTGTTGTGAGAGAAAAGGCGTTTGGTCACATAAGTGAATGTCCTTTGATTAGCACAAAACCCCATCTAGGTACATCTAAGTTCTTTGCAATCATTAGAGGAAACAGAACTGATAGGTTTCAAACAAGCTCTCTGTGCCTAATGTGATAGCTGCTCCTTAGGGTGAAACTTATTAATTATTTAGACCATGTAGTGAGACATTGAGACTCAGCTGATTTCTCTAGGCCCACAAAAGTAGTAATTCGTAAAGAAGTCCTGTTTCTAAATAAGATCTGTTTAATTTTTGCCCCTGTTAATCTGTATTGCAGCTACATTTAAAATCTAGATGGTGATTCATTAATAAAAAACTGTTCTGGCAATTCTTACGGGGTCTCAGGAATAGGAAGTCAGATTTCAAATTCACATAGCCAGTTGTGATGGCAAGTACCTATTACCCTGGCCTGGGGTAGAAGGATCACAAGTTTGAGTCCAGTTTAAATAACTTAATGAGAATTTTTTTCATTACTGAGTTTAGTAGATCTCATTTGATTGCCAAGTTTAGAATTGCTAAATATAATACATGTTTTCTAGTTAGGTTTAAATTTTAAATAACAAGAAATAATTTTTGGTATATCATGTCCTGAATATTGAATATGATAAACATCACATTAGAGATTTATAACCTAAAAATCATTTGACTTCTATCCAAAATTCAAATTTAATTGTGCAGCCCACATTTTTTATGTAATAAATCTTATCATCTTATGTAAACTAGAAAATTCCATTCAAAACACTACAACCCTAAATATACTTTGTATGCATCCACATCCACAGCAATTCACCTACTCAGTAACGATACCAAAAAATCAGTTCTTTTCTGTGCTTACTTTTCTGGTATATATAATTTGTCATCCACTGTCTTCAATCATCTCTCTTGGCAATCACATTCTCTCTGGACATCACATTCACATTCCATCATTTCTAAAGGATGAGAAACTCTTTCCTTCCAAGAGAGCCTCTTCCAGGAGTTTCAGCAGGTGACCCTATTTGATTCATTGGCTAGAACCCTATCACACTCATACCCATGTCTGATCAATTACTGGCAAGAAGTACACCACCCTGACTGGTGTAATACACACCAATTGATATGTTCCTTACACCTGGGGAAGGCTTTCTCTGAAGGTTAGAGACCTGGACACGTTTCACCAGGATCATTGATACAGATAATCCAGTCCTAATCAGCAAATTGCTCTCAAATTTTTGCTATAAATTCAGAAACTATAATAGGATATGATAAAATGTTTTAGCTTTATTTGGCTCTAAAACAATGCTAACTTCCTTAGCATATTTTCTCTTTATAAAGCAAAATTTAAGAATTCTTTCCTGTTGTGGAAAGTCTTAATTTATAGTTCTTTGAAATGAAATATAAAGGAAAGGAAAGAATACAGCTCTGTTTACCAACAGCTGCTAAATCATACTTTTCTTACAAAGGTCCCTGAGGAACTGGCCATTATTACTTCTCCAGCACTTTCTTGTCAGACCTACATACAGCAGCTAGAGGAAGATAAATAGCAAGCATGAACAGTAGACATCTGTCCTCACCTGCTGTCCCTTTGGTTCTGAGGCTGTGTTTTAAAGCCTTCAGATTACTCCAACACTGCACTAACTGAAACATGTACTTATCAACAGTATGTAAAATTTTAAATTTCAAAGGGATTTTTTAGAGGAACTGGGGATCGAACTCAGGCCCTTGAGCTTGCCAGGCAAGTGCTTATTCTACTGAGCCATCTCCCCAGCCCCTATGATTTTTTTATCTACTACAAAAATCACAACCACTTTCATCCTACCACATAAAACCAACCATGTTGTTTGACAAAGTCAGTTGTGGCTTTGTATTAGGATTTATTCTTTACAGAGTTTTGTCACTGACAAACTTTCAGTGTGTGTGTATGTATGTATGTACATGTTATCCATGCCCATGTATAGTAAACTAGAGATGTAATGAATTTCATTGTCACATTTTATGGCATGGATGTATAAGTTTTTGTTTATTAAGAAACAGCTAATGTCCTTATTCTCTTATGGTGCTACATTTGTTTGCATTACAAAGAACTGCCATTCCAACAACTGCCCCACTATCTATCTGTATGTTCAACTGTCTTAGAAAGCAGTATTAACTGATTAGTTTTCATAGTAATAAAGAGATTTCATATCTCTAAAGATAACTCACAGTTTTACTAACTTATGAGTATTTCCATTACTTTAATATATTTCTTAGCTTTTTATTAGTAATATTACTTACCAGAACTGACCAAAGACTTGGGACATAGTAGGATTAATTTAGAAGACTGGCACATATTTTCCAAAGTGACTGGTAGGAATTAAATTATGTCATGTTGGTGAGAGTTTCCTATTGGTGGTGCTCTGTGAGTCACAGTTACCTTAGCACTGGGTCACAGAGAAGAACCTCGCCAAGTCTGCCAACGTGGAGATGACTGGGGTTTCACCTCCGGGATGGTGGCCTATAAAGTGGCATCAGTGCTGGAAAGCTCACCAAATACTGACTCAGTTAGCTGAATCCCAAAAGTCATTCCTCAGATCAGACAGAGCATAACAAGATTTGTATTGCTCAAGTCTACTCTTTCTGGTTTTTTTTTTTCCTTATCCTGACACCTATACTTACAAAAAGGACACTGTAAACCAGCTGCAATTTTCCCTGCTCTCCACAACTTTCATTACCTCAGGCTAATGTACCCAGCCATCCCACATGAACTCATCACATTGTCCACACATTCGAGCTTTCCCAAACGTGCCTTATGCAGCCATGGCAGCAGGCCTGGATGGCCAGAGCCTAAAAACTAGACCAATCAATTAGCGTGTGACTGGAACTCTAGCGAGGACTCATCAAAAGGAAATGTAAATTCAGGCAGCCAAGCGGAACGGAGCATGAGGGGAATGTGTTGGCAAGGACGAGGTGGCAATCTCGGCAGGAAGACAGATGGCAGCGGCAAAGAGGCCCAGCAAATGGTAACAGGCAGGTGCCCTGGCAGACAGACAGAACTCAGTTAGCAAGGAATTGGGTAGCAGGAGAATGGAAAGTTTCACATAGGCAAGGAGAGATCCTCCAGATCCAAGTGCCACTCTCGGCCCGAGTCCCATTGGCAAAGATCATCTGGGGGGCTGAACTTGATCCCTAGAAAAACAAGATTCAAAACAAAAGTACAGTTCCAGAGAAATTGCTCTGGACCCCAATTTTAAGCATCACGGTGTTCAGATTACAAAAAGTTGGTGGTTTCCTGGTTGAGGAAGATATTAAATCCTGGACTGAGGAGTTTGAATTTTATTCTGAGCCAGTGACAGCCACCAAAGAATTTGATATGAGAAGAAAAAAGGAATAGGTGCTTGAAGTCAGGCCTGAATTTGAAGGACGGCTTAGCACTCGCAGGTCAGGTGGTAAAGGGCACCTGATAGAGCCTCTGAATGCTTCAGTTTCCTTACCTGTTCACCTGCCTCCAAAAGTGGTCATGAGTATTATGTAATATGTGAGTGATGTAAATTCAGCTGGGGTCACACTGTCCTTTCAGGCTTAAATAGAAGTCTGAGCTTCTTTCCTGCAAGCAGTGGGTAAAAATGTTTTCCCCTTGCAATTCCTCTAGAGATTCTATAATGTGCAAAGAAGGGCTCTGAATTATTTCATGGGTCATCTTACCAATTCTTATAGTCTACACTTTCTTATGAAAGGGAGTGAGCTTCAGGGAAAGTCTTTCCTATAAAACATAGCCAGCAAAAGCCTGTATTTGCCTGAAGTTTCAAATAATCTGAATGGATTTCTATAACAGTGTCACAAGTACTCAAACCAGTACTTGAAATCCTGTGGTTATTCCAGTCCTGCTTCTCCTCAGCTGCCTTTCTCTGTTCTCCTGTTGCCTGAACCCCTCTTGTCTGATCTTGTCACTTGCTGCTTACACTAATTCAACTCCAAATTCCTGGTAACTTCTCATGCAAATGACATAGCTATCTTTTTTCTTTTACAGTCTTCTTTCAGCCTAGACCTAGAGTTTCAGCTTTCACACAATCCTCTCCCTATGAGAAATTCTGTTGTTATTTTAGATCAACAAACACTTAGATAGTGCTCACTATATGCGAGAAACTATGAGCGCTGCATAAATGGTAATAATTTGATTCTCAAAATGATCCATTATATATAAGAGGAAATTATGACAAGTCATGTAATTAGCAAAGGTCAGAGCCAAAAATGTAATACTGGGTAGTCTGGAAATAACTAATAGGAAGATTTTTCTGAAAACAGTTTGTAGTATATGCCACAGATAAGGACACCAGAGGAAAGACAATTATTTTGGCAGTAGTTAGAACATTTTAAAGGCAAACTCATACAGAAAATCCTATTATATGTGCCTCCTATTGACAAATTATTCAACATATTAGAGGATCTGTGAACTACTATAAGAAATAATTTTTTTTATTTTGTGAAAATACAGCTTTCTAATTATACTCGAGTAATTGTGTGCTCATTACATAGAGAGAGAGAGAGAACATTCTTATTAATATTGAACAGATCTAACAATCCAACACACATGGAAAAAATATCCATTTTTATAAATAATAAATCATTTCAAAAGCTTCAGCAGTTAGGTAGGTATGAAACACAAAGATATAGAAAAACATGGGAACTATAAAGGAACTTGGGTTTTATCAGAGCACTAATGTTTCCTTTTCATGTCTATTGTGCCCTGCCCTTGGGACTAGGGTTCTTCATTTGGAGAATTCAATAATCATTATGAAAGTTTGAATCAACACTATCCCCATTTCTGCCTGGTATTACAAACCTGAAGAAAACAAGAAGCTTGCATTTTTTTAAAGCAACCAATTCTTCATGCCTTTTCCATCTTCGTTAAATCTTTGAGTTTGATCATATGCTGTTCACCCAACAGGAAATTCTCATAACTTTTCAATGGCTGTGTTTATTGACACCCCCTCCAGCCATTACAACTGACCCTCTTTTTCCAGTTTCATCCAGGCCCCTACTGATATCCCACCAGACTCACCAAGCTCATGTGATAACTTGACAGAGTCCCACACCCAACAATACACTTCTTTTCAAGAGTATAATGACAGGTTATAGATGTATAGAGAACTATGCATAGCAAACATTCCTCTAATTTGGCAAGGTTAAAGCAAAAGGTTCCATCTTCACTGGATTTATAAATAGTTTTATCAATATCAGAAGCTATTAAAAAATTAGGGAGATTTATTAGTCTGTCTGTGGTCTTACTGCTGCCTTTCCTGACAGATTTCTTTTTCAGAGAACAGCCTTTCCCTCAGTGGCTTCAATGCCTAACAAAAAATAGAAATAACTTTTTAAAAAAATTATAAAATTTGCCTTCTTCACAGGACCAATTTCTCTTACTGCATATCAATGACATTGTCTTTCTTTTTCTTCTTCACCCTCATGTAGTTCTTTCATGTAGCACACTGAGTACTACGGCTTCCATCACCCTGCCCTACTTATGAGGTGGTGGTTCCAGGCTATAAGACGCAAGCCAAGAGGATCTCAGGCATCTCATGAATCAGCTCCTAGTGTAGGAACATCAACTTAGAGGAGCTTGCCATTGTCCCTAACTGCAGCTCCGAAGTTCTGTCTCAGAGATCTTGTCTGGAGGCAAAATCAAGACATAAAACATATTGCTTCCTAATCCTTTCTCAAAAGAACAGACTTCATTTGCAATTGAGCTCGGTGAAGTGTAAGCTTAAAGGTGTTTTCAAGAGCAATGGAGGTTGTAATAAAGGTGATTTGTAATCTAAAGGAGATTCAGCCTAGACTGAAACTTGTTTGTAAGAGAGAACCTGGGGCCAGTGCACACCTGCAATCCCAGCACTCTTGAGGCTGAGGCAGGAGATCATTGTGAGTTCCAGGAAAGACTAAAATACATAGTGAGTTTAAGGCCAGTTGGAGCTACATAACAAGAACCTTTCTGAAAAACCAGTAAAGAAAAAACAAAAACCATACAAAGACAAGAGAGAACCTGAGTTTCAAATGCCTGGAAATCATCCTGAGATTAAAACAAATATCAAACACTGACCTTACAGGGCCAAGGAGATAGCTCAGTAGAATAAGCACTTGTCTGTCCAGCACAAGGTCCTGAGTTCAATCCCCAGTACCACAAAAAAAAAGAAAAGAGGATACAAACACTGACTTCACATACAATTCCTTTAAGGAAGCCACATTTTGAGTGGAAGAGATTATAAAAGAACTGCTGCCCTGGTCCCTGTTGAAGTGATACAAAAGCCAGGGGGTGTTTCCTGAAGTTTACCAGTTGAGTGTAGTCATGAGAAAATAGAAGAAAATCCAGTGAGGACTGACTGTGGCCATCCTAGGTGACTAGGGGTAAACCAGAGCTGTGCCTGCTGGAAGAGCAGTTAGAGGGCTACCATCATGGGAGAAAGTGCCTTACTCAAATGAACTAGCCATCGCTTCCAAAACAACAGATAACAAGAAAAGCTCCAGGGAGGAAAGGGGACCAGTACCTACCGTTGCTGTAATTAATATATTACCTCTAATGTCCAGTTTTCAATAAAAATTAAAACCTGATTTGATTTTAAAAAACAAAAAAATATGGACTCAGATATGCTTTTGACAAGGACCTGATGTTGGATTGAACAAAGAAAATAAGTTGAAGATTGCCATTAAAATATGTTCACAGTTATAAGATGTATGTTTAAAGTAAAAGGAAAGCTGTTGGTAAGGCCACATCAAATAAAGAACATCACATTTTAAAGTTATAAAATGTTCTCATGCTCAGTATATAGGCAAATTTCTTAAAATATTTTTAATCTGCAGTTGGTAGAATCTGCAGGTGCAGCATTCTTGAACATACATGGGCCGACGGTGAACAAACAGTTGATGGACCAGTCATCCACAGGTCACAATGTCTGTGCAACGTGTGCGCAAAATGACATGGAGCAAAAGAAGCAAGGCTGCAATGAACTGAGGAAATGCCTAGAAGCAACAAACTATTAAGGAGACAGAAAAGAGGCAAAGTAGAAGAAAGGGAGTGGGAGGGAGGACAAAGCAAGGAAGAAGCAAGAAAGTGTCCATACCCACCCCAGCAAGGTCTGTGATGCCAGCTCAGCCTTCGTCTTCCTTGATAGTTTCTTGCTAAATTCCTGATGCTCCTTCTGCATGAAACAGCCTTGATGCCATGAGTCTGACAGGAAGACAAGTCTGTTCACCTGTGTCCTTTCTGGCCTTCCTGTCTCCTAGGCATAACCTGTCCCTCCTGGCCTATGCTATTGACTACACAGTATTTGTGGGTCCCTACTTCCGCTCTCCCTACTAGTGCTCCCATTTATAATTTTGTTTAGAATCAGAGCTTTCTTCCCTCATTTTTATCTGGTTGGCTAAACCTTAATACTATTTCCAATATCTCCCTCCAGTAGCTAGATCTTGCATCCT